>PVJS01002188.1:0-87244 GCA_004027185.1 Glis glis
TACCTCCGCGCTACACCCCCGGCCCTATTTTTTATACTTTATTTTGAAACTGGGTCTCACGAAGTTGCAGAGGGCCTCACTAAGTAGAGAGAGAGAGAGAGAGAGAGAGAGAGAGCTGAGGGTGGCCGCGAACCCGGATCCTCTGGTCTCCACCTCCCAAAGTACTGGGATTACAAGCGTGCGCCACCACGCCCGGCGAGTAATATTTAAATAAATATGTCTTAATACTGACTTGTGAATCTCCAAAGCCTTTTTTTTCCCTTATGGCTAAGGAAAAGTTCAGCCAATTTAATCTGTAAAGTAATACTTTTTAAATGGGTCCTGGTGAAGTGGAAGGGCTCTTCTTTTCCAGGATTATGTAAGGTCCGTGGGAGATGTGTTGTCAGATGGAAGGAGGGAGCGTGGCTGTCTTAGGGAGGAAGAGAAGTGGGCTGTGTAAAGGTTTTGAGGATGGATACAGATGAGCAAGGCTGAAGGACAGTTTTCTAAACAGAAGTGGAGTAGGCAGCGAATTCTATTTTCATGCTTCATTCACAAGAAATAGTATCATCAGGATTGAAAAAAAAATGCAAACAACCTTCACCCTTCAGAATATAGCAGAAGGATCAACAGATGCCATCTGCTCAGGCTCTGAGGCAGGAAACTAATTTCCAAGGTGTTAGCAAGTTCAGATTTCTACTTGGAACTACCCACTACTGGAAATAACTGGTCAAGGTAACTACCCAGTACAAGAGAAAACCCAACTAAGTTACCAACAGTAGTGGTAGGGTCAACCTAGAGAGGCGGGATCCTTCTGGATGTCCCATAGGCAATCCAAACATGACTGGCTGGTAACAGCAGTATCTGAGACGTGGCACTCCTTAGAAACAGCAAGATGGAGAGAGGGGAGCATGTACTGGGGCAGGGAGGTGTCCATTGATTAAGCACCTTGTAGTACCAGGTACTCAAATAGAGTAAATCTCATTGAATACTAGAACATTAGAAAAGGTATTACCATGCCTCTGTGGTACAGTGGAGAAACTTAGGGAACTGTAATATCCCAATATAAATTAAAACAAGTCTTTTAAAGATCGAGCCCATTGTACAAGGACTATTGAGATACAGGATGATGATTCCCAATGCTTCTCCATTTCAAAGCCCAGTTTGCAGCCTTTCTCACTTTTAAGGGGGCCCACATTCTCCCTTGAATGTGTATTTCTTACTTTCCTAAATAAATCTCTATTAAAAAAAGAAAGCCCAATTTGGCTTGTTCTAAACTTGGGAAAAAGGAATGATGCTCCATAGGGTTACCTCACCCTGAATGCTATATTTACCCCCATTAAGACCTATCATTGCAGCCAGGCATGGTGGCACACATCTGAAATTCTAGTACTTGGGAGGCTGAGACAGGAGGATCACTGGTTCAAGACTAGCCTCAGCAACTTAGTGACCTTTAGCAACTTAGTGAGACCCTAAAAATAAAAAGGACTGGGGGTATAGCTTGGAGATAGAATACCCCTGGGTTCAATCCCTAACACGTACACACACACACACACACACACACACACACACAACTATTATTGCAATTACTAATTCCATCTCATCAGGAACCAGAAAATATTAGCCATTATAGATTTGATTAATATGTTCTATTCTATACTACTTCAACAGTTTCTCAACTACTGTTTGCCTTCATCTCTGAAGGGGCACGAAACACCTGTACCAAGCAACCCATAGGGTACCTCAATAGCCTGTCATCACACATAATCTTTGCAGGCAGCATCTGAATGTTTTCAACTTTCTTTTGGAGCATGGGTATGACATTGCATTGAGGACCTCTTTCTCTGAGATGACTCATTTGGCATACACTTTTGTACACATGAATACTCAAAAATTGGCTCACAAAAGGTAGATGGGCCAATGCCCCAAACATAGTTCAAGGCTTCAGTTAAATCACTAAAGTTATTGGTAAATCAAGGCTGGTTACATCCCTGACTGTCAAGAAGCAGCCATTCAGCACTCGTAACTTTGGAACAAGCCCAACATCTTTTAGATCTTTAGGGTTCTAAAGGCAATATACCGATGTTACATAGATGTTATTAACTTGCAAATCAGTTCACCACGAATAGGGGACCCTCTAAAAAAGGCTCTAGAACCTGTTCTAATTGCAAAACAAGCATGATCTGTAATGTTCCCAGAGATTCCTTCATGGCAGAGACTTTAACAACCCACTTCCATGAAATCCAAAAGTTTCTGAACCACCTGTGATGGCCATATATGGTCCCTGGCCTTTTGATGCAAAAAAAAAAATGCCTTCTTCCTTGGTTTCATGCTATATACCATTAGTCAGAAATTGCTGGCCACATAGAGCTTTCTCAGAAATGGAAGGTCTTAAAGGACCTAACCTGCAACCCTCCATACCCAAGTGGATCATGGAAGCAGCATTTGCGAGTCCGGCACAGCTAATCCTTTCCACAGCGTGGAGCCAAACCTGGACCCTCTGACATACTCACCTACAGGAAGGGGTGGCCTCCCCTGTCCTCAAACCCTTGCCAGAGGCCATGGTGCTGAAGGAGGGCACCCCATCCCAGACCCTTTGGCCACTTGGGTGGCTCCGTGAGATAGACTGAGTGAATCGCAAAGGGAACATAGCTACGTTATGACAACAGTGCCTTTGTCCTTTGTGATGGTACTTGTGTAAAGAGGCTGCTTTTGATCCCTTAAGCAGGGCTTCCCTGAGAGGACCCACAGGTCAACACAGTTTGCTGAATTTCAGGCAGTTATTTGAGTACCGGGAGGCCCTGACTAACAATTGGCTCCATTTGTTATTTTTTATTTATTTATTTTTTGTAGATTCTTAGGCCATTTCAGTGATCAGGACAACACCCTTGGGGGAGCCCAATTTCATAATTATTGGCCATTTGAAGCTGTCTGTTAGCTCAAAGACATTCTATGTTTTGTTTAGTTTCTTTTTTTCTGTGTGCTCTATTCCTATTCAGGCTCATTAATCTTCTTCTACCTGATTTAAACTTCCCTTAATCCCATCCACACATACTGAGTATGTATTTCATCTCAGACACTGTAATTTTTATCTCCTAAGATCCGAAAATCCATATATGTATGTGAAGGCTCCCAATAAATATTGGCAATCAGTTGAAAATATTTTATTTCACTGCTGTAAAGCCAAACAAAACATAGCTATGGTGTATGCACTACTTCCTCTTAATAGCTGGGGAAGAAATAGGTTTTAAGATCAAAGATGGGGTTCAAAAGCCAGACCCAGAAAATAAGGGCTGTGTAGACACTGAGCAAATAGTTCAATTCTTATGTGTTTGTATTCTGTGCAATGGTAGCAGGATAAGACCTGAGACTGTGTAGGTCACAATGAGCCCTTTTAGCGATGCATGTCAGTTCAACACAGCCAAAGACCACAGAATCTAAGCCAACTTAACTCCACTGTGCCCACTTTTTTAAAGCACTCTGTAGTTATTGGATATGTCTAAGGGTTTGAAAAAGAATGGAGAAATTCACTGGCAGTAGAAGAGATTCTAGAACATTAGTATCCTCGAGTCTTGAGATAAGACTAAATCATGTGGCTTTAAATGGAAGAAAGTATTCTTCTAGAAGTATAAGACATTGAGGGTCTAGGACCCTAAAGAGCAAGAAGATATCTAGAGGTCCTAATTGATGAAATACCATAGCAATCCAGGCTGATGAGAGTAGAAAATACTGTTTTCAAGATTTTCTTTGTTATCAATGACTCTGAGAGGTTGAAATGTATATTTTCAAAGCAGGGGTGCCAATAGACCCAAACTTACTTCACCATGTCCTATCCCACACCTTTCTGTCTTCTGACACATGGAAGTTTATCATCTCAGAAATAGAGAAACACTAACAAGATGACCAGAGAATCCAGGTCATGATGAATATTTTATCTCAGAAAATCCACAAGGCATCATCACCTTATCATTGACGGCTGAATAACAGTATGTTTGGATATAATGGCTCTCCTATTTCCACAGTTACTCGGAGGATGTATTTTTCAAGATACTGACAGGAAGATGAAGGGAAGGAATGAGAGATAGAGGAGACCAGAGAGGGAAGGAAGCTTGAGAGGAAAAGAAATCTATTTTACTGAATGAAAGACAGGGAGTCATTATGAATAGATGGGACTATAAGTAAAACAGAAGCAGATGGAGAAATGTGCTCTTCTGATTTCCCTCCATCTGATTATCTATTGATAAGTTGATTGATTTATCAATTTGACAAATGTTCTTATGAATTGCCTGTGTACATGAATGCTATGTGCTTAACTATATAACACTCCATGGTTTAATTTTGTTAAAAAAAACATTCTGTAAATGGTACAGGTGCCAATATTAATTCTAATAATCTGATGACATTGATTCAGCCCTAGTATCTATATTTAACTGCACCTGGAGGGTTTCTTTAGCTTGAAACTGTATGAAGATGACAAAAAGGATTGATTAAAACGACTGAACTAGCCATCTGTAATGTGAATATGTTCTAAATATATAGTATGGAGTGCATAGTAATATCTGCCTATCTATCTTCTACCCCTCTCTATATTAAAGCATTAATAATTCTTAATCACCGTAGTGTCTAATGGACTACCTCTGATTAAATTTCCTCTGAGGGGAAATTTCCCTTGTGGGT
This sequence comes from Glis glis, assembly GCA_004027185.1. Lineage (NCBI taxonomy): Eukaryota > Metazoa > Chordata > Mammalia > Rodentia > Gliridae > Glis > Glis glis. The sequence goes on from PVJS01002188.1 coordinate 4,657, forward strand.
TTCACAGCACTTTAACTCCTTCTGTTTGTATGTCTTGTTTCAAGGGTTATCTTAATTCTTGGTTTATATGCTCAGTCAAAACATAGTCCTAAAGGATGGAATCTGAATCAAATGATTTCCAAGGGCAGTTTTCTTCCTTCCAACATGATTTAAAAAATATACCAGCTAGGGCTTTATGAGGGTGTTGATCTATGTTTCTACAACCTGAGAACTAAACGTGGTACATTTTTCTGAGATAGCTTCCTTCTGAAGGTTTAGGGTTTCCTGTACTCTTAGGTTATTGTGCTGGGAGATGGAAAGAGAATGGGTTGCTTTATTTTTCTTTAATTTTTATTTATTTATCTATTGATCAATCAATTGATGTTGAGAGAACTTTTGAGAAGAGTAACTCTCTGCCAGGAAATGAAACTGAACATGGACTTCCTATTTTATAGTGTACTCTCACTTCCTGTGTAGCTTCATAAAACCTCCCCCAGGCAACATTCTAAGAAAGCAACTGTTAAATCACTTCAGAACTAGTATCATGTGGAAAATGAATAATCCCCTGCTAGATCCTGAGAGTAACACAAGAAATGCAACTTAATTTTGTCTGCCTTAAAGGGGCTTACAATCTATTCACCCATACCATTCATTCATTCAAAAATATTTTTGAGAAAATTATCATGTGCTAAGTGATATCCAGCTAGGGAGCAGGCATAGAAGTGAAAACTTTCTCTACCAGAAAAAAATATATAATATTACAATACAAATATTACTATTTTATTGCCAAATAGTATTTTAAACAGCACAAGAATGTGTCAAGTGAGGGATATAAATTACACAAGGACCATGGGAGTTTTGAGGCCAGAAAGGTCACAAAAATTAGATGAGTCAAGGAAAAGGATTCTTGGTACAGACAGTATTTCAGCAGGTATATAAAGAGTTTAATTTGTCACCATCATTTTCTTGGCATCTCCCCCTTCCCAACCTAACTCTTTACGTACACTTCTTTCTGGCTGATCATTGTCCTGTATTTTCTCTATTTTAACCTACCTCCTCCCCAACCACAAGCACTGATCACCAGGAATACTATTCATAGAATTTTATCTCATGAAGAGATCTTTTGCCTATTTAAAAGAAAAGAAAATTTACTCTTTGCAAGGAAGTTGGAATAGGGCCCAGAAGGCAGTCCACTCAGTTTCTACTTCATAGTACTTTAGCAAAAATTACAACATCTCAAGGAGAACATAATACCCACTTTAAACCACTGATCTAGGCCAACTCACTAACTCAAAGTCTACCAGAGTGTTTGAATGGTCAACTGTTCATGGTCAGACTGCTCATTAGTGGTGTCTGCTAACCCAGAACTCCCCATCCAGGGCTTCTGTTGTTATTCTTAGTCTGCCCTCAAAATAAACAATGCCTATGATTTATGCTCAGGACCAAAGACATAATTTTCTACAAATAAGAAAATGTTTAAGAAGGGGACAGAATAGTATGAAACAAATCACAAGACCCTCTGGGCATGGGGACTCTGTGACTGCACAGGTTGCCTGTCCATGACACCAACCTGCTTACCCTTTCTGTTTTGATCTTAAATATGGAAAGTAAGAATGGATCACTGTGATCAATGCCTAGTGAAAGTCACTTCCAGCTTCAACCACTTCTTCCACATTTTCCATGAATATATGAGTGGTTATTCAGGCAGAACGTCTCTAGAGAGGAGTCTGGTGGTCTTGCTGTAGGAGATTTCAAAACGAAGTCCCTGACACTTGAATTTTTAACCCTCCAGCTCAAAAAACAAAACAAACCCCCCCCAAAACTGCCAAGCAGTGAACCATATTCCACCTCCTTTGCTCCTATTAAAGTTTTTCTGTTACAGATACTTTCCTTGACTTCTTTATGTGAACTGAAGTTCTCAAGTCAGGAGGCAAGGTAAAATATTATAGCAGCCAGGGGAGGTGAGCCTGATTTTTAGGTGAAACAGATGGGCAATCAAGGGATTTGAGAGTTTTCTTTCTCTCGCTGCACTTTTTGAAGTTTTCTCCATGTGCAGTGAGTAAACTAAGCCTTGGAGAATTTGTTTGATACAGGTCAACAAAGCTCTGCCCTTTACCAGCATTTTCTACCCATCCACCCTCACCAGGCTTCAGAGTTGCCAACCCAACAGAAAATCCCCAACACTTTCAAACAGCAGAACTGCTTGAAGGATGCTAAAAAAAAAAATGCAACTTGGAAAGTGAGCACTTTATAATTTGCTTATTTTATTAAGTCTGGTTATCAGGCCAGAATCTATGATGCTGTGATTCTAAAAATAAGGTAGTCCCCATGAAAAAGTTTAATTTTTTTCATCCACGCCACCACCAAAAAAACACTTGGATTTCGTATTTTTAAACAGTTATAAGAAAGGATGATTAAAAAAATATGTTGGGTTGCCCCCACATAATCATCCATAAAACAGATTTATATGCTCAGGAAGCAGCATTTCCCAACAATTAATTCATACTCTTCTATTTAAATTATTTCTGGCCAGGCATGGTGGTGCACGCATGTAATCCTGGTACTTGGGAGGCTGAGACAGGAGGATCACAGGTTCAAGGCCAGCATCACACAGTAATTTAGCAAGAACCTGCTTCAAAGTTTAAAAAAAAATAAAATAGGGCTGGGCAACGGAGAAGGGGAGAGGATAGGAATTTGGGCGTTGAAAGGCAGTGGCCTGCCAGGTTCCATTACAGTTCCACAAGTAAAACACCACAGGAAGCAATGATGGGGAAAACCCATCTTGCAGGCTGAAGCCTGTGTGTTAAGCTGTTTTTGTTTTTCTTTGGATTTATTATTGCTGTTGATATTGTTTTTATGTTCTCCATTAGTTCAGAGTACCATGAACAGCCACTGGGGAATAAGATAAGATCCCAACTCACTTTAGCAAAACCAAACCAAATAAAGCACTGAAACTGGAAATTGGGCTAGAAACCATGCACATCAAACTGTCCTTGAGCTGTAAATCTGAGACGAGGATTCCATCACCATTCCAAGGAGCAGTGGGCAGAGAAAGAAAACGCACACACCCTGACAAAGTATCAGGGCAACTACCCACTCCAGAACGAGTGCTTTGAATATTAAGATTCTTCAGAAATATTTTTTTTTTTTTGCGGTACCGGGGATTGAACACAGGGGCGTTCTACCTCCGTGCTACACCCCCGGCCCTATTTTTTTTATGCTTTATTTTTGAAACCGGGTCTCACGAAGTTGCAGAGGGCCTCACTAGGTAGAGAGAGAGAGAGAGAGAGAGAGAGAGAGAGAGAGAGAGAAAGAGAGAGAGAGAGAGAGAGAGAGCTGAGGCTGGCCGTGAACCCGGATCCTCCGGTCTCTGCCTCCCAAAGTACTGGGATTACAAGCGTGCACCACCAAGCCCGGCTCTTCATAAATATTATTATGAAATATTAGAAAGGTCCGATACATAAAAGACTTGATTAGAAAATAAAAATGTTTGCAATGACTGCAACCTCCACTGCTTCTTACCACTTATAGGGAAGAATCTAGTACTGCTTTATTTGATGAAGCCCCAAATGTGTTTCTTTCCTAAAATTATCAAAGCAGTGGGAAGCCACTTGTCTCCCTGACTCGTCTTCTCAGCCAATTTATATTAATTTGAGAATAAATTTCTCCACATATGGTACTTCTAATATGTCTCACCATGGAACATTTCAATTTGTAATATTATCCAAGCTTCATTTTTTAAATGACTAGGATATAAATACTCAAAGAATTTATATTCATCTCTTTGATCTTTACAGGTAATTCAACAAGAGCTAATTCTAATTCTTTAGAGGAGGGGAGGTCAGGTACATCAGCCCTTTCCTCGCTTCCTCTGATTCTGTCTTATTCAGAATCTTTTCACTTCAATATATGAAAGGATCCCCCCACAGTGATGCCAGTCACAGTAGTTGTAAGATGTAAAATAATTACCCCGTGTCTCCAAGTTCAATCTCTGAGTCCTGTGCCATTACCATTATCACCATTTCGATCCCCTCCTGTATCCCCCATCATCCATGATTATGTACCACCAGTCTCTAGCCCATCCTCTCTACCAGCCCCCTCACCATCTCTCATCCCCCCCAGCCCCATATCCTAAGTCCAGGTTTAACAATACTCCCTATCTCCCTCCTCCTGTGCCTGTTAGAGCCTGAAAATAAGGCATAATCTCAGAAACTAGAGGCCCTTCTCTCCCATATTTTTTTTTCTACACTGAGTTTCTGTTTCTGCCAATAACTTTGCAAACATTTAGGCTCCCTCTCCCTGAATCTCTAGGAGCCTACTGTAGAATGGACACTCTTGCAGAACCCTATCACCGTGCTACCAGTTCTCCAGACTAATCTCTGCCATCAGTCCAGATAAGTGACCTCTGCCTGGATACCCGACTGCTATCCTGTTCAGCACTCTCCTCCAATGGCTGTGTAAGGACCTTCCAATTTCCTTCCCAGAGCCACGCTCCATGTGCAAGTATATTTTTCAGCCGACATCCTTGAGTGATTCATATTTCTTCTCCCTCTTACCATACCTTCATGTCTAAATTCCATGCCCTATACCCAAATCCTCCAGAGTGTCAATGAACAGAGTCATGTTCTTTCGTTTCTGATTTGTGTTTCTTGACTTCCATTGCCTTCTGAGGTCATTTTGCTTTGAAAGGTAAAAACAATTTCTAGCAACAAGTATCCCAGATTTAAACTGTATTGGTCAGGGTTCACTAGATCAACAGAATTCACAGAATGAAAAAAAAAAGGATTTATTAGATCAACTCACAATGTAGTCCTGAATTTCGACTGCATGTGAAGAATCAGAGGAATCAGTAGCTGGTTGGGCAGTCTAAGAGCTGGAGCTTTAGGATTAAAGCAACCACCAATTCAGTCCAGTCCAAGATGTGAAGATAAGGAAGCTCTTCAGAGAAACGATGGTGAAGTTTCAGCTCGAAGGCTGGAGGCCGACGATCTCAGACGAGAACAGAAGATCAAGAAACTCTTCAAGGAAACAGCAGAGTTGGAGACCAACGATCTCAGACGAGAGCAGATGCGTTTTCTTCAGGAAGAGTCGCGGCTCACTCTACGCAGCTTTCTCCTTCTTTTATCTAAGTCCTGCACCTATCAGAACCCTGCTACCCACATTTAGGGCAGGACTTCTGGTTCAATCTGCTGTTATACAACCAAAGTCACATGATCTTAGGAGGGTCAAGTTGACAAACCAGACCAACTATCACATAAACATATAAAATATTTGAATATTTAGCTTTTTTATTATAAAGAATGAGATACCTAGAGTAGATTTGAAGAGAAATAACCCAGTGTATTGAGCTTTTAGAGTTCTCCTGATGCCCTGGAAATGTGACTATCTGTACATGAGTTTGTAAAGGAATTATTGTGGGAAGTCTTTAAAGTTCCTAGAATTTGAGGTAAGATTAATGAGCCCTGTTGAAGAAGACTTGTGCCATGTGTTCTTATTGAAGAATAAATATCATGAATTGCATTCTTAATGAGGAAGCTCTGTTATCCTGAAGGGTGTGTCTAATGTACCTGATGGCCAAGAAGGAGACCTGTTGAACTAGGCCAGATGGCCAACGGCTAGTTCAAAAGTGTGAGAATGGTAACGTGGATTAATTCATGGTTGCTACCACTTCAGCATGTTACCAAATCATCAAATAATCAGTATAAAAGGACATAAGACATTAAAACACAAGAAGCAGAGGCAGCTTAACAATTTTTACTCTTTCCTTTGAGAAACCCCAAAGCCTTATTACCTAGGAACATATAAAACTTGAAGAACCCAGAGTCATGAGCTTAGGGAAAAATCAAAGCAGAATTCAAGAGTCCACCAACTCCCATATAAAGAAATTCCTTGTAGCTGGGCATAATGGCACATGACTGTAATCCCAGTACTTGGGAGGCTGAGACAAGAGGATTGTAGGTTCAAGATCAGCCTCAGCAATTTAGCAAGACCCTTAGCAACTTAGTGAGACCCTGTTTCAAAATTAAAAATAAAATAGGGCTAAAGGTGTAGCTCAGAGGTAGAACACCCCTGGATTCAATTCCCAGTACCACAAAAAAAGAAAGAAAAAATTCCTTGTTATGCTGTAATGACTTACTTCCTGCTTCATTCCTTTTTGTATCTTAATTAGGAAAATTCTTTCAGCACCCAAAGATACATATCCATAAACACACAGAGCCAGCTGTTTGAATAATAAGCAACAAACATGAACTCTGATAATAGGATGAAACACAATCACAGAGAAGTTGTTGCTCAAAAGTGAATAGGAATGCTATTACAAAACAACAGGTCTGGGCTAGGGAATGGGTGCTGGGTTTCTTGAAAAACAACAAGGGTCAGGTGGGCATGGCGGTGTACACCTATAATCCTAGTGAACTGCTTGTGGGTAGATCATTTCATACCATGTCCTGTCCAAGGCAGAACAGGCATTTAAGGAGTTGAAACGGGGAGGCGGAAGCTGCTTGCTTCAGAAGCTGTCTGCAGAGGGCTGTCAGCAGAGCAACAAGATAAGATAAAGCCTAAAAGTTACAGACCCCACAAAGAGGTTAAAGAATTAAAACACTATGCATCCCTTCACGTGGTCACGGGTGATATCAGAACAAAGAACAGACTAAAGAACAAGACCGGCCTATTGATGAATTTGGTAACAAAAATTAAAATGTTAAAACTTAAAAGGCCATGGGCTTGGGAAAAGCTAAAGAAACATTATCTTCTTACTTAGATGCTGTTGGCCTGAGAACTTAGCAACCCCAGTAAGGAAGGCCAGACTGGACAAACCCTATTTAAGATGGGGGATCCAGGGGTGTCAGCATTCTGGATGTTCCATGCTTCTCCAAATGGGAACATGGGGCTCTCCCTTTTCTCTCTCTTTTTCTTTCTCTTTCTGTCTCTTGGAGACACCACACTTTTACTTTCACTTCTGCAATAAATCTTTTTGCCTTGTACTAAATTCCAACTAAGTTTCCCAGCTCATTATTTCTAAATGGGCTGAGGAAAAGAAACCACCACGGGGGCACCAAACCATAAATCTAGTACTTGGGAGGCTGAGACAGGAGAATCACAGGTTTGAGGCCAGCCTCAGCAACTTAGTGAGACCCTGTTCCAAAATAAAAAAAAAAAACAAATAAGTCAGGATGGTGCAGGCCTATAACCCCAGTACTTGGGAGACTGAGACAGGAGTATGGCAAGTTAGAGGCCAGCCTCAGTAACTTAGCAAGACCCTCAGCAACTTGTGGGACCCTATTTCAAAATAAAAAATAAAATAGGGCTTGGGGTATAACTCAGAGGTAGAACTCCCTTGAGTTCAATCCCTAGTACAACAACCAAAACAACAACAACACACCCAAGGTCTATTACATAACCCAATGTATTTATGTAAGTTTCTTCATTATTCCTTCTGTCCAAAGCTCTCTGGATGATCACTCGGCCCTTTAGAAGGTGCCACCCTGCCTACAAAGAAAATCCACAACATTCTTGCAACTGAAAATTCAGGACTTGAGAAAGTGTACAAATGTAGCCCCATTATTTGCCCTGCCCTCGTGCACCATGACCTTGAAGTAAACCCACTGGATTACTGCTCTCTCCAGGAATAAATTCAGGGCTTGTCAATATTTACAAGTGTTATAGCTGAAAAGTTTGAAGAGACCTTCTTCTTAGAAGGCTTTTCTCCCTCACTAGAGATCCCTCCAGGAAAAACAAAAGTTCTTTAGACTCAACCACAGATGTCTCCTGTGAGCTAGACCTATTTGTCTCTAGGTATTGTCTTGGAGTTCCAAACAGTATTTTAAATGTGTGTTGAGAGGATAAAGAAAGAAGAACAGAGAAAGAGGATGGGCAAGAAACTGTGAAGGAGAATAACACATATTTTAGCCCACTGGAGTATAACTGTTTTGCTTGCACTAAGATAACCACCAGCAAAAACAGTTGTTTTTGTTGCACGTCATATGCCATGTGGCCAATGTGACTGATTAGTTGAAATGGAATTAATATGCCGGGCGTGGTGGCGCATGCTTGTAATCCCAGTACTTTGGGAAGCGGAGACCGGAGGATCCGGGTTCGCGGCCACCCTCAGCTCTCTCTCTCTCTCTCTCTCTCTGTCTTTCTCTCTCTCTCTCTCTCTCCCCCCCCTTAGTGAGGCCCTCCGCAACTTCGTGAGACCCAGTTTCAAAATAAAAAGTATAAAAAATAGGGCCGGGGGTGTAGCGCGGAGGTAGAACGCCCCTGCGTTCAATCCCCGGTACCACAAAAAAATAAATAAATAAATGGAATTAATGACCCTATTTGTGTTCTAGTGACTACACTGAGATATGACAGAAAGATTATGGAATTTGGGGAAAGTCAGACTTGAATTTATATCCCTGCTCTTCTATTAACTGAACAAAAAATAATAATTCTTCTGAACCTCATCTGATATCTATAAAATTATTTTATTTTGTCCTATTCAATGTGATGATATATGTAAAGTGACTTATTTAATAACAATCATTCCTTTTTCTGGCTTTGGTATATATAGCATAGATATATAAAGCATAGATAAATGGTATATAAAGCATAGATAAAAGTCTACTACTCTTCTACATTTCTTCACTCCTTAAATGAGCATTTATTTCATGTCCACACTATGCCAGATGCTATCCTAGAATTTAGGCCAATAAGACAAAGCCGTGGAGTTCACATGCTTACGGCAAAGACAGTGACATCTCAGTAAGCAAATGAATAGTAACATAATTAGAGAAAAATGGTGGCGATGCTCCGAAGAACATAATGTAGGGTGAGGACCGGCTGTTTACATAGGGTAAACTTACATGGCTTCTCTGAAGGGGTAACATTCGACTAATAATATGAATGATTTTTCCTAAAACTGACCTTGGATAGATCTGGCAAAAGATATCCAGGTGAATAGAACAGCAAGGGTAAAGGCCCTGGGTTAGGAGGGAGCTTAACATGTTTGAAGAGCAAGAAGGGCTGTGTGAGCAAAGCTTAGAGAGAGTAGGACAGGGTGCTTTGGCGATCAGAACACCAGCTCTAGCCAGATCACGGAAAGCTTGGTAGGTTTTGTCATGGAGTTTAGATTTTGTTCCAGTGAAATGGAACGCCAAGGGAGAGTTTTAAAGAAGTCAGAGATGTCACTTGATTTCTGATGTAAAGGAATCATTCTGACTGCTATGTCAGGAATAAATGGTAGAAGACACATTTCCATTCTAACCTCGCTTTTCTGCCTACTCTAGGCTACTCACATAGTTCTTCAAAGGTACATTGCACATGAAATTGTAAGTGCTATCTAACCTGTTTAACCTGTTCCAAGCACCATGAAGCTATTTACCTCAGCTGCCCTGTGCACTATAACTTCTATCAACAAAATATGAAGTCATATTCACTCTTCGTGTATGTGTGTGTGTGTGTGTGTGTGTGTGTGTGTGTGTAGTACTGGGGATTACACCCAGGGGCATTCTTCCTCTGAGCTACACTCCCAGCCCTATTTTATTTTTATTGTTTTTTGTTTGTGTATGTGTGTGTGTTTTTGTTTTGTTTTATAGTACTGGGGATTGAACCCAGGGGCATTCTATCTTCGAACTACACCCCCAGCCCTATTTATTTTTTAAACAAGCTCTCACTGGATTAATGAGTCTCACTACTTCCTGAGGCTATCCTCAAACCTGAGATCCTTCTGTCTCAGCCTCCTAACAACTAGGATTATAGGCATGCACCACCACACCCAGCTATATTCACTCTTAAAAAAAAAATAGCTGCACTGAAGCTAGGTGCAGCAGCATACGCCTATAATCCCAGTACTTGGGAGACTGAGACAGGAGGATCACAGGTTCAAGGGGAGCCTCAGGAACTTAGTGAGGCCCTCGGCAACTTAGCAAAACTCTGTTTCAAGATAAAAAATAAAATAGGCATGCAACTCAAGACATAGAACGTTCCTGGGTTCAGTCCCTAGTACTGCAAAAAGAACTGCATGGACACCAAGTGCTGTGTGTGTGTATGAGGTCCCTATCACTCTGAGATTACAATACACAAATAAAAGTATACTAAAACAAATAAATAACTATAGAAAGACGAGGCAACAGTGACTGGATTGACTCCTGTTAGAAATAATTTAAAAGCTGGGGAAAATATATGAAAGAAAGGTGTTCAGCATTGCATGCTGGGTAGCACAGGGACAATGATCCCTGAGAGACAAGCTGAGCTTTCCCTGTGTTCCAGCTTAGGACCTGAGAGTTTCCTGTCCCCTCCTGTCCCCGAAGCAAGGAGCTGAACTCAGGAGTCCAGGAAGGTCAGAGTAGCAAAGTTCTAGGAGCAAATTGCTATGGAGGAGAGGAGGGCTATGCAGAAAAAGAAACGTTGAGATTTATAGGGTCCCCTTCAGGCTTCAGCTAAGGGCGTATCAGTGTAGGAATGTAAGGAAACTACGGAGGCCAGGGAAAGAAGCATTCAAAGTCACTAAAGGAAACAGTCCCTCGAGATCACACGGGGCCAGGAATAGTTTGTGATCCCACCAGCAAGGAAAAAAATAAAATAAAAATCTTATAATGCTTCAGATACTGGGCAGAGTATTCAGAAGGGCATTTATTCATCAGTAGTGGAAAATGATTAGCCACAGCCTGAAGGCTGCTCTTATTCCACCTTAAAACATTTAAAACAAGTTAGAAAGGATCTGTTTCTATATAACTTTATGGCATTACAGAATAAAGCAAAAAAAAAATTTAAAGGGACCTTAGAAAGTATTTTGAATTGAATGAAAATATAAACAAAATATCAAAATTAGTGGGACACAGCTAACATCGTGCTTAGAGAGGAACTTGTGGCATTTAACAGGTGCATTAGAGTACAAAAGGGTCTTTTTTTATTTATTTATTTACTCATTTTTGTAGTGGGGATTAAACTGAGGGCCTTGCACATGCTAGACAAGTGCTCTACCACTGAGCTGCAAGCCACAAAGGGGGTTTAATGACCTCAGCTTGACTTTAAAAACATAAAAAGAAAAGATGAAATTAAAATCAAACTTAGCAGAAGAAAGAAATCAGAGATCAGAGGAAAAACCAGTGACATAGAAAAACATAAAAGCAATAGTGAGAATCAATAAAACCAAGAGCTGGTTCGTTGAGTCCATAAATAAAAACCTCTAGCTGGACTCATGATAATAAAAGATAGAAGATACAACTGAGAAGTATAGCTACAGACCCAACGAATGTTAAAATGATAGTAAGGAAATTTTATGAACGTAATGCCTACAAATTCAATGAATTAGATGGGATGGAGAAATTTCTAGAAAGACACTAATAATTAAACTCATTCAGGAATAATTAGGTGATCTGTACAGTGCCCTATTAATTGTAGACATTGAATTTGTAGTTCAAAAACATTTTCATAAAAGGAATTCAAAGTCTATATGGTTTCATTGGTGAACTCTGCAAAAAATTTCAGAAGTTAATAATTCAATTCTAGCCGGGCGTGGTAGCACACGCTAGTAATCCCAGTACTTTGGGAGGCAGAGACCAGAGGATCCAGGTTTGTGGCCAACCTCAGCTCGCGCTCTCTCTCTCTCTCTCTCTCTCTCTCTCTCCCTGTCTCTCTCTCTACTTAGTGAGGCCCTCTGCAACTTCATGAGACCCGGTTTCAAAATAAAGAATAAAAAAATAGGTCCAGGGGTGTAGCGCGGAGGTAGAACGCCCCTGGGTTCCATCCCCGGTACCACAAAAAAAAAAATAATAATAATAATTAAATTCTACAATACTCTTCCAGAAGATTGAACACATATGAACATGTCTTAATTTATTCTATGAAGCCAGAATTATCCTCCTATCCAAATCAAAGACACGATAAAAAGAAAACTACAGGCCAATATGCCTCATGAAAGATGCAATAACTATTAACAAAGTATTAGTGAATCGAATCTAAGTAAAAGGAAAGTGCACATGACCAAGAGCATTTATCCCAGAAATGTAAGGTTGGTTTAATATTTCAAAATGAATCAATGCAATTAACCATATTAACAAATTAAAAACAAAAGTCACAATCATCTGGATAGATGCAGAAAAAGCTTTCGACAAAATTCATCCGTAATAAGAACTCTCTGCAAAGTAGGAGAGAGTGGAACATTCTCAATATCTGAAGGGGCAATTATGAGAAACCTACACCAACATCATACTTAATATCTAAATATAGAATTTGTTCCCCCTACAATCAGGAACATAGCAAAAGATAGCTATAATAGCTCAGCATTTCTACTCAGCGGTTTACAAAGGGTTCCAGTTGGTACAATCAGTCCAGAAAAGGCATACAAGGCATTCTAATTGTAATGGAAGAATTGAAACTGTCTTTATTTGCCAATGCCATGCTTGCCTGTGTAGAAAATCTCACCGAATCTACAAACAAGCTACTAGGACTAATGAGTACAGCAAAATTGCAGGATAAAAAAACAATTCTGAAAATTAATTGTATATTTTTTGCTCCCTAAGAAATAGTCAGTAATTAAAAGTTAAAGTTATTTATAATAGTATAAGATAAAATCTGAAATATTTAATGATAAATTTGATAGAATGCATGCAGGACCTGTACAATAAAATCTAGAAAATGCTGCTATGGGAAATTAAGTACTTAAATAGATGGAATATATGGATATATGTTATGTTCATGGATTGATGTCAGTAGTGTCAATTCTCCCTACAATTATTTTATGCATTTCCAATGCAATTCCTATCAAAATCCCACCAAGTTAAGAGAACTATTGTACAACCCAGAGACTCTAGTGAATACTGTACTGTATACTTGAAAAACCACTAAGAGCATGGATTTTAAGTGTTCTTACCACAAAAAGATAGCATACATGTGAGATAATGCATATGTTAATTAGCTTGATTTAATCATTCACAAAGTGTACATATTTCCAAATATCATGTGGTATACAATAAATATATACATTTTGTCTGTTAAATAAATACAGAAATAAAAACCCAAGCAGGGTTTTTTTTCGTACAAATGGACCACATTATTCTAAAATTTATATGAAAATGTGAAGGACATGGAATAGCCACAACTTTGAAAAAGAGAAAGTTGAAGGATACATACTACTTGATATCAAGTCTAACCATTAAGCTATTGCATTTAAGACCATGTGTGTGTGTGTGTGTGTGTGTGTGTGTGTGTGTGTGTGTGTATAACAGTAGTATCAGCAGCAGCAATAGTACTTTGACAAAAATACAAAAGCAATTTAATGGGGAAGGGATGGTGTTCTTAACAAAACAATGCTAGAAAAATTGACCATTATAGAGGAAGGGCATGAGGGGGAGGAAAAAGCAAGGGCAGGGGAGATATTAGGGAGTGAAACTACTCAAATTATGTTTTGATGTACATATGAATATGCCACAATGAAACCCACCATTTTGTATAATTAACATGCACCAACTAAAAAAAGAAATAAAAAAAGCAAGCCATGGTCTGAGAATAAAATTTGTAAAATATAGCCAATAATAGACTTGTATCTAGAATATATAACGAACTCTTAATATTCAATAACAAATAATGCAATAAAAAATAGACACAAATTTCAACAGACACTTCACCCAAAAGACCTAGAAATAGTAAGTAAGCACACGACAAAAGGATCAACATCATTAGTCATAGTCACCGGGGAAATACAAACCACAAGATGCCACTATTAGAAAACTGAACCCCAAAGAGTGAGATTTGATGGTAGATGCTGGTCAAAGAAACCAATAAAAAATGTGAACACATTAAGGCAATCTCTAATGGGTAGAGGAGTTGAGATGAACAAAGTAGAACTAAAATACTAGAAAAAATAGCATTTAAGTTGATTAAATTTCAAATTTTCCACAGATTTTGTATTGTTCTAAAGGTCTATAGAAACATTATTTTTTTTGTCTCTCAGCAAGTAAGTAAAATTTTAAGGATAACCTCTAAATGAATAAAAATTTGGTGATGTCTTTAACTAGTAGAGCACATATAGGAATAAAGGAAACTTCATCAGCAAAATAGAAGTTCGAAAGGGAGAGAAAAATAATAGAAAAATCAGAATAAATCAAAAGTGCAAAATGAGGGACAGAAATCACTAGGCGTGCCAGAGTGTATGGATTACCAGATTCTGATCAAAAGACTAAAGATTGAGAGTTCTGGATATGAAATGAACCAATGTCATTCCACTAATGATAGCAAGCTAATGTTATTACAGACAAGATTCTGCTGCCCTAAGTGGGCAAAAGCACTTCTTAATAGAATTTCATCTTGAAAGTGATTATTTCTTCTCCATTATGATACATGTATAGAACATGCTTTGGTTATCTTACAGTTACATAAATTTATGTCTTACCAAACTATTAAACCAATTTTAGGAAATAAATGCAGAAAATTAGAAATAATGTAACTGTATATCAATAAAGAAGGATAATTTTCCAGTACAGTCACATGATGAGATATAATTTAAAATTTAATATTTTAACTGGATCTGCATGTATCAATAGGACTCACCCTCATAAAACATTTTTAAATGAAACAGAATTTCAGGACATTTATACACATTTAAAAACACAAAATAGCCAGGCATGGTGGCGCACGCTTGTAATCCCAGTACTTTGGGAGGCGGAGACCGGAGGATCCGGGTTCGCGGCCAACCTCAGCTCTCTCTCTCTCTCTCTCTCTCTCTACCTAGTGAGGCCCTCCACAACTTCGTGAGACCCGGTTTCAAAATAAAGCATAAAAAAATAGGGCCGGGGGTGTAGCGTGGAGGTAGAACGCCTCTGGGTTCAATCCCCGGTACCGCAAAAAAATAAAAAAAATAAAAACACAAAGAGCATTACATTGGTATTAAGTGTTTGCATTTAGTAAAAATAAAACAATGGACTAGAAAGAGTCACATTAAGTTTATAATAAGAACTGCCTCTGGGCAAGAAGAACAGGATTAGTGAGGTATGACGAGGCTTCAACTTGAGAGATTAGAAGTAAAAAGAAATTTATCAATCTCACATTTATTACTTTTATAGTGAGTACCTGGGTGTTAGTATTAATATTATCCATGCTTTTCCCAACTTAATTTTTTTTCAAAATAAAAAATAGCTATTTGAAGTTTGGTGTCTCAAAGCATCATGAGGGTTGTAAAACAACCCATAAAACAACTAGTGACAGAGATAATAAAGCAACATAAAACAGCAGAAGAAAAAATATGAGTCAGCGGTGATTTGTGTAATTACACTGATTGAATTTTGTGGTTATTTAGGGAAAGGAGGCTCCATTCCCCCATGTACAAGTGTTAGAAAACAGCAGCTTGAATTTTCAGGGGCACCTTGCCTTTGATGGGTATGCCTTTTAAAGGGCTTTGGGGAATAACCTTTCCAAGACTCATTACTGCTCCTAAAACTTTCAATCAAATTGCATACAAGCAGAACCACCTGCACTTCACAATTACCCTGTCCTACCACCTTCGCGATACAGTAGTCCTCATCGTTAATATCTACAACTACACAAGCCAGGAGGTAGAAAACTGCAGGAGACCTAACAACGGCCCCTATGATGTGCCATTTGCAGCCCCAAGCATATTCTATATATCACTTTACTTAATTCTCACTATAATATTATGAGGTCATGTTAACCTACCCATTGGACAGAAGAAGAAATAGATTCTTCTGATAAGACCTGCAGCCAAAATGTGGTAGGTAAAATCAGACTATCATAGTGATCCATGCATATCCATGTTTATAGCTGTGCAATTCACAAATACCAAATTATGGAACCAACCCAGGCATCCATCAACAGATGAATGGATTACAAAATCGTGGGGTATACACACAATGGAATTCTACCTAGCAATAAAGAAGAACAAAATTATGTCATTTGCAGGAAAATGGAAGGACCTGGAGAACATTATGTTAGGTGAGATTAGCCAGTTACAGCAAGTGAAGGGTCACAATGGAGACACAAGAGGGACTTTGGATAATGGAGGAGAAACCCCAGTGGAGCCGAGTGATGGAGGGGGTCTAGGGGAGGGTAGTGGGGGACCGGGGAGAATTAATGAAGGAAACACTTGCATTGACATTATTTACATATGTGAGATTACCAATGCCAATCTCAGTATCATGTATGGGGAAGGGGAGGGAATGGAGAGGGAGCTGGGGTAAAACTCACCAAGTGCTATGTGCATGCATGTCTGTCCCTATCACTCTGAACTACATTATGATGTGAGACTACAGTGCACCAATAAAAGTCTACAAATTTTTTTAATTAAAAAAAAGTCTTAGCATGTCATCTCTGAATCCCCAGATCTATACTTCAGCCCCACAAGCACAGCACAGAAAGTAACCTCTGCTAGCATAAAAAGTGCACAAGGTTAGGCAAGAGGAAATTAAATTGTTTTGGAGACAGGTGGGCAGTTGTTTGTCTCTTAAATGGTAGGAATGAAGTTACCAAGAGGTAAAAAGCAGATTACCTTTAGGTGGCTGGTCTGATCGTGTGATTTCTACAGTTTTTAATCACTAGACAGACATTCAATATATCTGGAGCAACTGGCCGGAATCTGGAGCAGAGGGTGCTGCCTGGATTGGTTCTGCCTTCGCCCCAAGTCCTTTGGCCCTATAGCTCATCCCCAGCCAGACTCCAGGCAAGAGCTCACTGGTGTTCCTAACAGCCCCCGCAATAAACCTAACTTTTCAGTTCAGATTTGAAAACAGTCAAAAAACTAGTGAGACGCAGAAAGGTGATTTGAACTCCAGTCTTCAACACTCCAAAGCCTGTAGTCTTTCATGCCTACCACACTGACTTTCCTGCCAGTGACTTCAACATTGGCAGACACAAAAGAATCCTAATTAACATTTGCTCATAGTAAGAAACTTTTTAAAAGAATCCACAGAGATTAATCATAAACCTAATCCCTTCGATGTCATCTCCAGTTCTCTATGGGATACTAGGAATTCATGGGACTTCTGGAACAGTAGATGGGTAAGGAAGCTGTTTTTTCTTTGCATTTGCCCAGACATGATTGTTACAGTTGAGAGGAGGCCACAGACCCCTTGGTTTGGATTTTACTGACACATACACTTTTCCTAATGAAATTTTAGAGAAATAAAAACAGGGGAAACCACGGCACTGAACTGGAGGTAGTCAGCTATGAAGGCTGACTTCCCATTCGCCCTTGAAGAATTTCCAATAGAGAAGAAGGCATTAACCGGAACTGCGGTCCTTAAATGATTCCAGTCACGCTTCCTAAATTTGGGGTTCCAAATACTGCCAGGAAGCTTTGCCACTGAGTTTGTCAATTAATTTCTCAAGCCCAAAGGGGATTTAAAGGAAGATTAAGCCATATGCTACTGATTCGTTCACACTTAACTCTGCAATATGTTGTTTAGAAAGTAAGATTTGGTGGGGAAAATAGGCAGAACAAAAACTTTGAAGTACCTTTTTAATACTATTAAAGATTTATTTGCTTCATAATAGTAGAGATGATTTCCCCAAATGTGATTCAAGTCTAATCTTCCTTAACACCTTAAACCGAAGTTAAAGGCGGAAACATCTGGGTTTCAGCTGACTGTGCTCAACACACCTTTGGGAGGATCAAGAAACTCAGGCAGATTTCTAACTAGAGGACTCCCGTAACGCCACCAGCCTTTGGAAAGGGAATCTTCAGGATAAAGGTTTAAGGGCAATGCTGATAACATTACATGTATTCTTGCTCCAGAATTTCCCATCCCACCTCCTGCACCAAGTTCTTGATGAGAGTTAGTCTCACCTGAGGTTTGCAGCTATTAAGGGGTACAGTGTTGTAGTGTTGTGTAACAACTGGCATGAAGAAGGAACTTTCTAGTATGATGCCCTTGTAGGGAGTGAGGAATCTCCATAATTCATTGCTGCCAGAATTCTCACTACTTTCCTTCACCCCATTTCTCCCCCAGACCCGCCTCTACATCTCAAATAATTCTCAAGTTTCAAAGACTTGAGAGGAAGTGTTGACAAAGAACACTATATCTGTAAGAAACTGTGTGAGCAGAAGAACCTTTGTATTTCTTCATGTTGTAAAGCCTAAAATTTCCTTTTACAGATTTCCAAGCTATGAAGTTTCACGCAGAGGTCGCTATAATTGGGCAACATTGAGAAAAATGACTACTCCCAGAGGTGGGACATCACCTGTCTTTTCTCTACATTTGCTTACATCCTCTCTCTGGGCACTGTGAGGTCTGACTGTGAGGTCTGGCCATGAGGTCATGCGGGAGGAGGACCGAGAACAAAGGAACAAAGAAAGAGAAATGCCCCCCGACCATCGCCCTGCCCCCAAGATACCTGACCACAGCACACCAGCCAGTGGCTTACATGACAACTCTTGTACTCCCCTTCCTTGCCCCATAAAAGCCCCTAGCCTGTAAGGAGGCAGGCTTTCTGACTCTTGTGGGCTCTCGCCCCAGTCAGATGCCTCCTTCCAACTTTTATTCCTTTTTTTTTTTTTTTTTTTGCGGTACTGGGGATTGAACACAGGGGCGTTCTACCTCCGCGCCACACCCCCGGCCCTATTTTTTATACTTTATTTTGAAACCGGGTCTCACGAAGTTGCGGAGGCCTCACTAGGTAGAGAGAGAGAGAGAGAGAGAAAGAGAAAGAGAAAGAGAGAGAGAGAGCTGAGGCTGGCCGCGAACCCGGATCCTCCGGTCTCCGCCTCCCAAAGTACCGGGATTACAAGCGTGCGCCACCACGCCCGGCTCAACTTTTATTCCTAAATAAAGCCTGTTCCCTGTTGTAGGGCCATGTTTTCTTTGCCCCCATACACCCCAACACTCTCTTTATAGACAAGTGGCTCAGGGCAGCCTCAGCAATACATTTGATGATGCGAGATTCAAATGCATCTATAGAATTCTGAAATGATTGCAATGGTGAAGAATTATAGTGTATAATTCTTCTTGATTTCTCCCACTTAGAGCAACTAAAATAACAAAATAAAAACCACACAGATAACATCCATGACAAAACTATATAACAAAAGTATCTCCATGAACCCCAAAATATACACAGAAGGGGTAAAACTAGTTAGAGTCCAGGGGCTCTTGGGCCATCAGCTTCTATTCAGGATGGAGCAGCAGAAAGTCACAGGACATGAAACACACCTAAGAGCAGGTGAACCCCAAGACTGTCGTGAGTATCCACTGAAAGCACACATTGCAGACCTACAAGACTGCCATACCCTGGGAGGCCGTGTGAAAACTCCTGGATAGCCGGGCGTGGTGGCGCACGCTTGTAATCCCAGTACTTGGGAGGCTGAGACAGGAGGATCACAGGTTCGAGGACAGCGTCAGCAACATAGTGAGACCATCTGCAACTTAGACCCTGTTTCAAAATAAGAAGCAAAATAAGGGTGGGAGTGTAGCTCGGAGGTAGAAAGGCCCTGGGTTCAACCCAAAAAAAACTAAAAATAAACTCCTGTATAGTTATCTGGGTACAAGGAGAGGTTTGAAAGTACTGAAAAGAGAGGTTTGAAAGTACTGAAAAAAATATAGGCCCTGCAAACTCTCAAAACTAATAAGCTGAAGCCTCCTTCTAAGACAGAGCTCTGTACTGGGGAGAAACTGCTGGAAAGAGAGTCCCAACTGAACAGGGTAAGGACAAAGAGGGCACATGAAAAAGAAAAAAACACTGAAAAAGCAAGGAAGAGGCAGCTCTCAGAATGGACAGTGCCCTTTATCCTGAGACAGAAGAAACTGAGGAAGGAGCTCTAGAGACACGGAACTAGAGCAGATACCTTCCAACTCTTCCTCCTAAATGTTCAGCAAAGCCAATTTCACATAAAAGCAAGCAACTGAAAGAGATTGAGGTGAAGTGCTGTACAAGCTCTTATAAGCAAAATAAAGCAAAGGAGCAAAATAACACTCCCCAAAACAGAGAAAATACACTGCAAAGACGTGTGCACAAAACAAAACTGTAACCAACTCTTCCCTCCCCCCCCAAAAAAAAAACACAAGCTAGAAGGCAGTGATAAACATTCTCTCCTTGCAAACTCCAGGCAGGCTCCTCTGAGCCGTCTTTTTAACGCAGTCTTAACATTGGTCTCTAAAGTCTGGAAGAAACACTAACATAGTTTCTACCAGCTCAAGGTCACATCTCTAGGGTGACCCCAGCCCTTCTTGAAGTGCCTACCTGACAAATTCAAGGCTGCCAAGAGAACTTACTGTTTTCCCAGCTACCTCCTGACGATAGGGCCCCCGCCTCCTGACTTCTGGCTTCTGTTAGAGAGTTAGAACCTGACTTTGAAAAGCACCGGCTAACAAACCTAGATGGGTTTCACATGGGCGAATCATGCCCTTCCCACGTTTTGTGATTTTTTTTCCACTTCCCTGACTCTACTAAGTCCTCATTCATCCTCCTCCTTATTTCCAAATTCTCCATTTAAAACACCAAGTCTCACCTGTGTACACAATGAGTTAAGTTCAGCTCAGGCTAGTCTCTTTTTATTGTTGCAACAGTATTTATTAATTAAAGTCTGTCCTTGCCACTTTAACTAGTGGCTTTATTTTGACGGCATTAGGAATATAATCCATGAAAGTACAACATTAATAAGGCTTATAAAACTCAGAAATAAGGTGACAGAACTCATGAAAAAAGTAAGAGTAAATTCCTAAAGACCATTGCAGAAATGAAGACTTCTACTGACTAGACTAAAAGAAATGCAAGAGCAAATAAACACAAAAGAAAACAGAAGTTGAAAAGGAAAAAGTAAAAGATACAGAAAATCAAGGGGAAAACCAACACATTTGTATTGGTTTGCTATTCTATATATCCAATATTTCCAATACCTAGAGTCTTTAAATAATAATAATTACCTTTCATGGTTTCTGGGGGTCAGACAGGATATGAATGGGATAGTTTATTTTTGCTCCATGATGCCGGGAACCTCAGCTGGAAGATTTGATCATGCATATACCTGGTGGTTGGTGTTGGCCTTTGTCTCAGAGCTCAGCAGAGTCTACTGGCTCAATCAACTGCACCTGGCCTCTCTAGGTAGCCTGGGATTCCTCACAATATGGTGGCAGAGTTTCAAGGAGAAGCAACCTGATATAAAAATAGCCAAGAGGAAGCTGCATTACTTTTATGACAAACCTCTGAAGTCATCTAGCATTATTTCTTGTGTCATCCATTGGTCAAGGGAGTCACAGGGCATGATCTAGGTTCAAGAGAGAGAACAGGCCCTGCTCTTGTTGACATGTGTCAATCAGACTGTGAGAAGAGGATATGTATGAGATGGAATAAATATGTTGGTGTGACCATCTGTGGAAAAATACAGCTGTCACGAAACTTGGAATAGAATCTCTGCCAAAGTAAACCAAAGCAATGGGACAGAACAAATATTAAAACTTTAATTGAAGAGGTCCTAAAGATGGAACAAAAGTTAACATTATATTTTGTAAGGTACACAATCTACCTAAGAAAATGAACCCAAAAGGACCCAAACTGAGACATGCAGTTTTCTAGTAAGATTACTAGACTGTTATAGAAAAAAAATTCCTTGGACTCTTAAGTAAACCAACCAAATCACACATAAAAAAAGTAAAATTAAAATTAAAACACTATCATATTTCTATATCAATGCATTATTCTAGATAACAATAGATCAATATACTTAAATCACTAAAAGAAAGAGAATATGAGCCAATTTGTGTGGGGAGGTAGTACTAGGGATTGACCCAGGGGAATTGTCCCTCCAAGATACACCTCCAGTCCTTTTTCATTTTTTATATTGAAACAACATCTCACAAAGTTGCTGAAGGCCTCACTAAGTTGCTGAGACTGGCTGGGAACTTACAATCCTCTTTTCTCAGCCTCTCAAATACTAGGATTACAAGGGTACTCCACCATGCCCAGCTGTGAGTCAATAATTTTATACACAAATAAATTAACGTTTAAGTATAATGTCCATGGATAACTACTATGAGCATTCAAGAATTTGGGGAGTAAAGTTTCTTTCCATGTTTCCTGAGGAATTACTAGAGAATAAGACACTCTAAAGAATCCAAGAGACATTGATACAAGGTCTGGTGGAGTGGTGGACTTCCGGAAGATACATTCTATCAGGCACAGATGATGGATGTGAACTAGACTATCATAGAACCAATCATGTGATGTGAAGTAATGCATATGCTAATTTGATTGATTAAGCCATTCCAGAATGCATACATATTTTAAGTCATCTTGTACACCATACATCTCTACAATTTTTATTTGTCGATAGAATAAAAGAATCAATTTTAGTGTCAATTGATAAAATGGCTATTTTTTAAATGTTGACTTTCATGCTTCCAAATAAAAGTGAAGATTGGTGATCTTCCCTTCAATTTCGTTGCCTGAAAAAAGAATATGAAAGCTCAACAATGGTAGGATATGTCCTTTATTGCAACTGTGCCTGATTTGTATAGTGTGATTAAAATTCTAAAGCTCAATGTGTATCTAATTTGTTAGGCTTTCTAGTTAAAATGAGTGGTGCTTTTACAGTTAGTTATCCTGAAGACTTCAAAGTGTGTCAATCATAGTGTGACTCCTTAATGTGGTGCTGAAATGTTATTGTCAATAAACTCACATTGATAAGAACAACTAATACTACTAGAAGACAGTAACAAAATGTTTGCCTATTTTTTTAATTGACAATTAAAACATTTGACTGTTCTTAGTCAGAATTTTTTTAATTACATTTCTTCAAATCATCCCAATATTGTATTTAAAAGGGCATATTTATGCTTACATTAAAATATCCTATAGACATATGTTAACATTTTTAAAAGGCAAAATTATGAGAGACTTGGCAATGAAATGCCCAAGTTAAACTTTATAAGCAGTAAGATTAATTATGATGTCCACTGAAGTTAATGCATTTTAGGTCTGTGGGTATAGCTCAGTGGTGGAACACTTGCCTACCATGTACAAGGTCCTGGGTTCAAGTCTCACTATTAACATATGGGTATGTTAATTCTTATTTTATTTTGGAATTTTAAAAAGTCTTTGCACTGACTATTTCTGTATCTTGGACACTGTCCTCTCAGATATCAACATAACTCATTTTCCTATGTTTTATATGGCTTACCTCCTTCTCAGGAGGAGCTTCTACACCACCCCATTTAAGACTGAGTTCTTCATCCCCACCCTGCCTTTTTGTCTCCACGTTACATCTCACTCTAACATATAGATATAGATTTAGATATAGATAGTTGTTTTGTTCATGGGTTTATCCCCAGTGCCTAGAAAATGTCCCTAGTACAAAGAAAGCACTCAATAAATTTATTTTAAATAAAGAAAAAAATGGATAATGAATCAGAGAAGGTTTTTTATGATCCTGGAACATCCCTGTGATCAAAGGTTAAAAAGTCATTCTACAAAGTAATTTTGGATTTAAGAAGTCCTCGAACCCTAGAAAAATGTAGAGGTGATTCTCTTATCCTTGTTAGATAGATAAGAAAACTGATAAAGTATTCAAAGATGATATATTTCTCACCCAAGACCATGAACTGGTGGGACACCTACTATGAGCCAAAACCTTTGGGCACCTAATTCATTGCTTTTACCACTATAGCAATGTGTTACTCAGCTCGTTGTTGCTGTGACAAAATACCTGAGGAAAACAACATAAAGGAGGAAAGATTTATTTCGGCTCACAGTTTCAGAGGTTTCAGTCCATGGTTGACTGGCTCCACTGCTTTGGGCCCAAAGCAAAGCAGAACATCAGAGTGGAAGGCCATGGCAGAAGAAAGCTGCTCAGCTCCTAGCAGCTAGGAAGCAGGGGTGGCATGGGATCGTCCCCAAGGGCACACCCCCACATTCCCACTCCCTTCACAACTAGGCCCCACCTCCTACATTTTCCATCTCCCAATAGTCCATTCAGCTATGAACCCCTCAATGGCTTAATCCACTGGTAAAGTGAGAACCTTCAGAAGCCCCACCTCTGAACACTGGGGCCGACCCTTCAACCCATGCATCCTTGGTGGACACTATATATCCAAACTATGACAAGCAGTTCTTAGTAATATCTCTGGTCAGTGGAATCCACAGATGCTACAATGAACTTTTAGAAAATCAGCTTCCACTAAGTAGTGAAAATTAGGTAACTTTGCAGAAAAGAAATAAAACAAAAAATTTACAATTAAGATAGAACTCACTGGTTGTCAACTGGGAGAGGTTTTGCAACTCCCACCCCCTGGAGACATTTTTGTTTTCACAATTGAGAAAGTGCTCCTGCGTCTAACAGATACAGGACTTGACGCTGCTAAACCACCCACAAGGCATAAGCTAGTTCCGTACGACAAACTATTATCACATCAAGATGTCAAGAGAGCCAAGGCTAAGAAATTTAATAACCAAAAACTTCTTTAATCATTTTCATATCAAAAAAGACTAATGCACCATGATAATCAGTGTAAGGGTAGAACAATTCTTCTCACATTACCCTAAATCATTTAGTTAGTTCATTGTTTTAGTTTTAAAACATTATTATTTAGCCAATGTACTCTGCTTACATATATAAAGCCCCTTAATTGGCATTTAATTACCACTCAATTCTTTTTCTTGTAATTAACTCATTAAATGTCTTACTATGTAAAAACAACGCTAAGCAAATGAGCTAATTAGTGTCTAATTATCAGTTACTAAAGATTACTACACATGGCTTACAAATGGCTAGATTCTTTACTACTGCTGGGAATTTCAATTGTTAACCTTAAGTAATTGACTGCAATTTAAATAGCATGGTGTAGACATAAACTGCCTGTTAGAGCTAAAGCAAGAAACTTTCATCGCTTCTTGGAAACCAAAAGTGTTTTAGCAAAGGATTTTGGTTTGTTATTCATGACCACAGCCCACCATCCTGTGGCTGAGCTTGGAATGAGGAGTGGCATAGTAGAGTTAGGCAAAAGTAGATAGCAGTGTCTATTCAGTTAAAGTGCCCATTCTCTAATTGGGTTGCTTGTTGGTTTAGTGTCACATTTTTTAAGTTCTTTATATACTATAGATGTGAGTCTTCTATCAGAAGAGTAACTGGTAAAGATTTTCCCCCATCCTGTAGGCTCCCTTTTCAGGCTGTTTTCTTTGCTGTGCAGAAGATTTTCAACTGGATGCCATCCCATTTATTTTATTTCCTGAGCTTTGTGGGCCTTATTGAGGAAGACTCTACCAGTGCCTATATGTTTGAAAGTTTATCCTATGTTTTCTCCCAGTAATTGCAAAGATTCTGGTCTAATTTCTACGGGCAATTGAACGGAATAGTCATTTCTAAAAAGAAGAAATACAAATGGCCAGAAAATAGATGAAAAATGTTCAATATCATTAGCAATCAGGGAAATGCAAACCAAAACTACATTGAGATTTCCTCTAACTCCAGGTAGAATGGCAATCATCAAGAATACAAACAATAATGCTGGTGAGGATGTTGGTAAGTAAAAACTCTTATACACTGTTGGTGGGTTTATAAATTAATACAACCACTATGGAGATCAATATAGAGGTCCCTCAAAAGACTAGGAATAGAACCACCATACGACCCAGCTATACCACTCATCACTATCTTTCCAAAAGAATTAAAGCCAGAATACTGTAGTGATATAGTGATACATGCATATCCATGTTTATAGCGGCATGATTCACAATAGCCAAATTATGGAACCAACCTAGGTGTCCATCAACAGATGAATATATAAAGAAAATGTGGAATATATACACAATGAAATTTTACTCAGCCATAAAAAACAACAAAATGATGTCATTTGCAGGAAAATGGGTGGAACTAGAGAATATTATGCTAAGTGAGATCAGTCAGTCTCGGAAAGTGAAGGGTCAGATGTTTTCTCTCATATGTGGAAGCTGGAAAGAAAACAGAAAACAAAAAGGACTTCATATAAATGAGGAGCGAAAACAGGAGAATAGTGGGAGGGGATTGTGGGAGGAAGGTGGGGAGGGTAAAAAGAACTGATGAAGGAAACCATTCAAATAATGCTATATCCATATAAGAAGGTGTTACTACCAGTCTCACTAATATGTACAGGGACGGGTGGGTGGTGGGGTGGGATCTGAAGGGAAACACACCAAGACCTGTGCACATGTATGTTTGTATCACTTGGAAACTCACTATGTTGTATAATTACAATAAACCAATAAAAGTATTTTTTAAGTAGACAGCAGAAGCACTGAGCCAGTAGGCATGAGATTCCTGCTTATCCAGTGCTGGAAAACTGGCAGTGAAGTTATAACTTACACCATCAATCAGGAATCAGAGTCCAATGACCCCATAAGGAAGGTTTTATTCATGTGCCTGTTTTTCAGGTGGAGAAACTGGATACAGTGCAGTTCAGCCACTTGCCCAAGGTTACCCAAGGAGAGATTCACGCTAGCAGTCTACACCAGAGTCACTCTCTTTATCACGAGGACATATTGCCTCCTTTCTACTAGACTGGCCAACTCACTACAAAGCCTGCCATCACACAATAAAGTCAAGTAGTTTTGTTTCATTTTTGAATTAATATAACTTTGCAATCTCAAAGATTGGTTAGTTGCATAGGCACCTACCCTAGCCTCAGAATCCATATTCCTGGACAGGCGTTAAACTGGGTAGATACTCTGGAGAGCTGGGTTTCGGTTTCCATTCTTCATATTACCCTTTGGTAACTTTGGATAAGATATTTAATCACTCTAATTTCAGTTTCCTTTATCTGTAAAATAGGGATAATAATGGTTATCTAGAAAGATTGCTATGGTAATTAAACAAAATCATATAAAAATTTTATAACAGCACCTGAAACATAGTAGGTGTTTTTTCCTTTATTGCTATGGGAAATAGCAATCTGGAAAATTGTAATTTTTCCCATTACTGCGCTAAAATTAAGAAGTGGGCTACATACCATATAAATTAAAGGCTACACAAGAACAACGTTTTTATAGTTTCATAGTTGTGTGGGGTAGTGGAAGTGGTAATTAAAGGAGTGTCAAAAAATGGTAAGACAATAAGGAGAACTAGTCTTTTAATGGAAGCTGCTCTGCTTCCAGATGGGCACCAGGAAAAGACCTGTAAACCCATTATTTTTCATTTCATCATTCAATACTTCATACCTCTTGTCTACTAGGGGCTAAATTACTAGCTACAAATATAGAAAATTTTAAAACAAAAGAAATAATTTATTGTGGGAAACAATGAGTTACTCTTTGTTGCATAAATATTTGCCAAGCACTATGCATGAAAGGCAGGAAAGACTGTTGACATTGCAACCTCTCTTGGAACTTAGCATGTACAGTGCTGTATGTGTTGTAACAGAGGGAAACACAGGGCTGAAGAGCATAGTTGCACAGCACCTTCTTCAGATGGGGTCAGAAGGGGCCTCCCCATGAAATGTCCTCTGCACTGAATTTTGAAGGCTAGGACCTAGAGACAGGTCTATGAGCATGTGCCCTGGAATCCCAGATTTCACACTAACTCCCTGTGGCACCTCAGGCAAGTAACTTAAACTGCCCTATGCTCCGGGTTCCTCGTTTATGAAGTGAGGATGACAAAAGTTCCTACTTCATAATATTGCTGAGAGGATTGAATGCATTGATAAATGTGAAACCCTTGGAATTATGTCTGGCTCTTAATTAAGTGCCTAATAAATTGTAGCTATCATTTTTTTATCCCTCAAGTTTCAGCCCAGAGAAGTTGAATGACATGTACAAAGGATGAGAGACACAAAAACACGAAACCATTTGGAAAACTGCACATAGATTGACTTGGGGAAGGCAGAGCATTCCTCTAGGAGTGCGGATAGAGCCCAGATGGTGAGGAAGGGGCTTCCATTCTTATCCTAACAACTCTGAAGTTTGTCATAATGGTTATGGGAGACAGAAGAATTTCCAGCATGAAAATGGTCAGATTTAATTTCTTTCCATTTGAGTAAGCTCACTTTGTTAACAGTACAGAAGGCAGGTGGGCTGAGGGAAAAGGAACTGGTAGCAAAGAACCCAGTTTCGGTGCATTTGCAGTTAGTTTTTCAAGTGAACATGCAAAGGATCTTGATATAAGGCACTGGCAGTAAGGATGGACGACTTTCTTGTAGGTGGGATAGTGGGGTGAACGGTGTTGTTTTGACTTCCTGGAAGACTGACTTTCGTTCTTTTACCCATATACTGGAGTCCAAGTTGTAAGAAGAAAAGATTTTGAGCATTTTTCCTGGGGTTTGGACAATGTGTATTTTCTTTCTTTTTTGTCCTAGTCCTCAATGGACACATCTTTCTCAATGGTCTCAAGAATGATGCATCCTGATGTTTATTGACCTAGAACAAGAGTATGGAAGACTCACTGGTCTCCATGGGCAGAAAGAGGTCTGCTTGTAACCAGTAGCCCTGAATGGAGCATCAGTGGAAAAAAGACATTCATTGATTTAAATCCCCACGTGCGCCATGTTGCCAAGACCACCCCGCATCCATTATAACATCTCTATACTCATTTCGTGACAAGAGGTTAGAGCAAATTTACTCTTAATTTTCTCCATTCCACTACTCTAAATCATGTGATTTTGAAATATGCATCTTAAATTGCTAACAATTTGGATTAATGCCATTTCCATAAAATGTACTAATAATGAGTTATGTTATCCCCCTATTTCAGAGAAGGAACTAATTCATCGAGGCTGCTTTAGAACCTCCTAAGAAGTACAGATGAATGCAATTTCAGAATCATTGTATTGCTAATGTGCAGAGCTAAATGTGTTGGCAAAATTCCTGTGGTATTCTTGGTGAATGACTCCAGGTGCAGTTATTAAGGTCAAATATTATGGTGTCGCTGCTGAGATTTTTTTCCCTATAAAAACTAAGGGGAGGATTACATATCTCTTAATATAGAGGTCTTAATGAACTATGTCCCACCTGCAGCTGTTAAGGCAAGAGTCATCTCAATAAAAATGTGTGCTTATGAAAGCTTCAATTATAGACAAGAAAATCAGAGCCTTATTACCTATAAAAAGCATAAATTATAGGCCTCAGAAAAAAGTCACATAGCTTATTCTTGATTCCCTTGGCTCTAGATGAAAAAAAAATATGTAAAATGGTGCAGTCCCCTTGGCATGTGAAGGCCATGTGTGTCACATGTCTTCTCTGAAGGCTAAGATTGTTTCAGCTGATCTGATGGGGAAAGGCAGCTGTCTCCTCTTTTTCTTACCCTTTTACCTGGAAACCTACCTGTGCTGTACATTTGGTCAAGGAACACAAGCTTCTAAGCAGAAGGGTCATTTATCTTATCAGGGTATTCAAGGATCTGTACTGGCCTGCAAATTCTAAATAAGTTTAGTCAAGGCCAGTAGGAGAATAGCATAAGACAGTAAATCTTCCAAGATTGCTTTCCTCTAAAAACCTGTTCCAGAGATTGACAGCCCTCAGAGTTCAGAATTGAAGCATAACCTGAATATGTGTGCAAGAAAAACTTTAAAAATCGAATCTCTCTCCTATTTATACTTAACAAACACAATGATGTGAAATTGAGGCAGAGCAGAAGAGCTGGGAACAGGAAGGGTTAAAAGAGGCCATCTGTATAAAGAACAGAAATAGAAAAGGTTAACAGACACAGGGATCACAGTGCAAATTAATACAAAACATCAGCCCAAGAGAGATCAAAGAAAAATGAAAGAGGGAGAAGGCAAATGGTACCAGGAGTTAGAAGGGCCCACCGACCTTTGGAGTAGAGATTCAAATTAAGGACTGAAACTGAGCAAAAGGACACTGGGCCCCCAAGATCCAATTCTGACCAATCACAAAAGAGCAGATGGGGGAGTACAAGAAGGAATAAAAGATCACCTCCCAAGAACTTCAACGGTTACTCTTTTTCAGGAACCCTCTCCTCTTTGTGGGAAGAGCTATTTTTGCTTTCTATCTTTCCTTGGCTTACAATTAAACGTTCATACTTCTATCCCCTTCATTAGTCCTTGGACTTCATTCATTGAAATCCACTGGACAAGAACCCAATAAGAGGAGACGGTGTGTTTCAAAATGACTTTCTCCGATCATATAGCTAGTTAGAGACAGACAAGGATTAGAACTCAATTATTGCACATTGTCCAGATAATCTAAGTTTTTGGTTCTGTGGAACATACTCATTCTTCTAGTTCCCTTTTTTTTTTTTTTTTGTGGTACCAGGGATTGAACCCAGGGGCGTTTTACCTCCGAGCTACACCCCCGGCCCTATTTTTTATACTTTATTTTGAAACCGGGTCTCACGAAGTTGCAGAGGGCCTCACTAAGTAGCTGAGGCTGGCCGTGAACCCAGATCCTCCCGTCTCAGCCTCCCAAGTACTGGGATTACAAGCATGCACCACCACGCCCAGCTCTTCTAGTTCCCTTTTGATATTACACTAATTTTCATTTTATTCTTCAGTGTTTGGAGGGAGTGGAGACCCGGAGAGTTTGCCTTCTGGTTTACAGAATTAGCAAAAGTATCTGGGACAGAAGTTTACTAGTTGCTGAGTCACTGCAGAACTGCTTACTGCCTCAGATGTGTGGCCAAGTGCCCCAAAGGTAGGGATTTCTCCTTCAAAGGAAGAATGTCTCCAATATAAAGGAAAACCCACTCGGAATTCCCATGCTCTCTGAGTAAGTAACACCGGCGCTTGGTATCAGAACTGAGGATAGAAAGACTGGACACACAATAGCCAGGAAAGCACAAGTTTCTACAACTCTTCCCAATATTGGCAGAGCAACAAAGGAGGAACAGCAATTAGAGGTTCAAATCCCTGTGCACTCAACCTTATAAAATAACCACAGGTACATACCAGTCCTTTCCTAGCTCTGCTTGATATTTAATTTAATAGGAACTTGCACTAAAGGCTGCATGCTTAAAAGGAATTATGAGCAGACTGTTTGGAGAAAACTAGTTTCAGGGACTCAAACCAACTAAAAAGAATGTCATTTTTGTTGTTGTTGTTGTTGTTGTCGTTGTTGTTGGAATCTCAGTTTGTGCAACAAGGAGAATTCCCCTGAAAATTAGAGATGCTTTTACCTAAAAGGGTCCTTTATTTGATGTAGATGTTTCTATCAGGACCAAGCATTTTTATAACCAAATTCCTTCACTGGTTTCCTTCACTCGTTGTACCATCTCGGGTACCAAATGATACAGGGTATTTCCTCTTATTGGGTTCTTGTCCAGTGGATTTCGACAAATGAAGTCCAAGGACTAATGAAGGTTTGAAAATAAGAAAGTTTATTTGGAAGCCAAGGAAAGATAGAACACAAAAACAACTCCCACACACAGGAGGGAGAGGTCCCCCAAAGAGAGTAATTGTTGAAGTTCTTGGGAGGTGAGCTTTTGTATCTTCTTGTGGTACCTCACCTGCTGTTTTACAATTGGTCAGAATTGGGTATTAGGGGCCCAATGTCTTTTGACCAGTTTCAATCCTTAATTTGAATTGTGGGTTGGTGGGCTCTGAGCTGACTCCACTTCCTGCTCACCTCCCCCCATCCTTGTTTGCACAGGTTGTCCTCAGAATGTAGCCCACAGAAGGGGCTGAAACTTGTTTTGATTTCCATAGTCCTTGTCTGGTCATATCACCCTATATCTTATTAACCTTCCCTGCTTTGGTCCTTTAAACAGATGGCTTCTTTTAACCCTTTCCGTTCCATGTCCTCTTCCCTGACTTATTTTGACCCTTGGAAATGTGGTTGCATGTGGGGGAAGAGGGATGGAATAGAGATGAGCAGTAGAAGTTTGGTGATTTGAAATCACTGACAAAATCGTTTGGAGATTTCAGCCAGTGTTGGAAAGCTAACCAAGTATTCAATAAATGCCTTTTTATCTTTCTATTTAAAGTATTTTAAAATGACAAAATAGTAAAGCCACAGACTGAGAAATGTCTGTCAGTGCTAATGGTTTTCTCTTGAATATAAAAAATGGAATCTAGGTTACAGCCAGATCTGGTGAATTTTCAAATAATAGGGATTAAATTGAAAAAAGAAATAGTTTTCTATGTATGAAAAAATCAGGAAGGGGAAAAAAATCTCTTGCTTTCAGCCCTATTAACTTTAGCCTGAATGGGGCTAAATCAGGCAGACGGAAACCATTTCTGTAAAGGACAAGATAGTAAATATTTGGGGCATTTCTAACTCAAACTGTTACAACTACTCAACTTTCCCATTATGATGTGAAAGTAATAACAGACAACTCATAAGCAAATGAGCATGGGTGCCTTCCAATCAAACTTCATTTATAAGATCAGGCAGTGGGCTAGATTTGGCCTGTTGTGTGGCCACATTTGCCAATCCCTGGTGTAGGTCCTGATGCCAAGCTGACTAGAGTCTGAAGGGGGTGAAATCTCAAACTGAAGATATGTGAAAAATGCAGATAAGCAGGTAAGCCAACCGCCATAGATACCATTTTGAGAGATACTATATAAAACACTGAGCCGGGCGTGGTGGCGCACGCTTGTAATCCCAGTACTTTGGGAGGCGGAGACCAGAGGATCCGGGTTCGCGGCCAGCCTCAGCTCTCTTGTTCTCTCTCTCTCCCTGTCTCTCTGTCTCTCTGTCTCTCTCTCTCTCCTTGGTGAGGCCCTCCGCAACTTCGTGAGACACGGTTTCAAAATAAAGTATAAAAAATAGGGCCACGGATGTAGAGCGGAGGTAGAACGCCCCTGCGTTCAATCCCCAGTACCGCAAAAAAAAAAAAAATATATATATATATATATATATAACACTGAAATATTATTTAACTTTCTCTTGACTCGACCTTCTTGACTTTCTCTCATAGAAACCAAGGATTTATGGATTAAGGATATACTCCTGGTCTGGTCTGCTTTAGAGCATCCTAATTCAATTATCAAAAAGAAAAAAATAGATATCAGAGAAATGGAGGAGAGGGTATACTCATCACGAATCCAATTCACCTTAGAAGAAAAAGTCACAATGCATTTCATAAACATGAGGCATGGAAATGGTGATATAAGACCACACTGAGGTGAAAAGAAACTAATAGACTTCAACTAACTTTACACAATCTTTTCCTGTGAAATGCCTTGTAAATTTGAAATGGCAATTCTCAGATATTTTAACTCACATACTTTAGGGTTTTAATTGGATGGATAAGGCCTTTAAAATTCACACACCGTTTATCACTTAGCTTTATGCAGGGGAAAGAAACTGCCTAATGTCCATATGTGCCGTGGTTTTTAAAAGCTTTCCTTAAATGTGATGATAAACCAGTCTCCAGCTGTGTGTCAGCAGCATTGTCACACAGAGAAAAAACCCTTGACTGCTTCTCAAATATTGGGCTTCTCATAAAATGGGGAAGAAAAAAAAATATATATATATATATACATATATAAAATCTTGTTAGAATCAAAGAGAGAAAAGACCTTAGAAAGTCTCCTCTTTGATCACCTACATTACAGCCCCATGCACACCTTCAGCTTCTTTTCCACATTACAAAGGAACGTCTCTGACTGCCACAGCAGGTTCTCCTTGCAAGAACCGTCCACTTTCCTGTTTTGCTATTGCTAGTCATAACCTCGGCTAATGTTTATTCTGAAGAATTTCAAGACTTTTTTCTATACATGTAATATTTAAATTCTTTTAAATATAGACTTTCAAAAATTCAAATGAGCAGAATATTCTCATGCAAAAGAATGCAGTTAAGTTTCCTCAATTTGTTAGAGAAGGTCCAAGATGGGTGGATTTATGGATTACAGGGGAAAAAAATAGCCACTCTTTTTCTACTTCTGGATGTTTTGATCTTTGCCCACAGCATTTCCTTGATTCTTTTGATTCATAATTTATGGCAGATTTCCTTGTGTTTGCACTATAAGCAGATCTCCTTTTGGTCTTTTGGCCTGCTGCCTTCTCTCTCTCTCTCTCTCTCTCTCTCTCTCTCTCTCTTTGGTACTGGGAAGTGAACCCAAGGGCATACGCTCAGCCCTTTTTTATTTTGTTTCTGTTTTGTTTTGAAACAGGGTCTTTCTAGGTTGCTGAGAGTCTCACTAAGTTGCCGAGGCTGGTCTTGAACCTGTGATCCTCCTGTCTCAGCCTCCAAGTACTGGAATTACAGGTGTGGGCCACCATGCCAGGCTTCTCTGGTCCCTCTCCAAGGCAATCATTTAAAAGACCTGTACTGAAAACTCATGCAAAATGCAATGAAAGGTGCATATCTGTATTAGGAAGTCACAAATACTACACCCTTTTCTGGTACAGTTACAAAGCATCAGGGAGAGATGGGATTCAGAGCTCAAATACCGAGATTCACATCCAGCTCTGGATGTAAATGTTTTGACCAAGTCATAACCTTTATGAGCCTCATCTGAAAAGGGATCATAGTAACACCTGCCTCCCAGTGGTGGGCATTAAAGGGGATGTATGTAGAATATATGTATGTAGAATATATGTATGTAGAATATAATGCATGTAGAAATGCTTTGTAGATTGTAAAGTGCTAATCTGTTATTTTCTGCTGATAACTTTACTTTTCTGTACTGGGAAAGTCATCTCTTGAATATATCTCTAACTTTCCCTTGAGCCAGATTGCCTTGGAGAAAGTAAGGCATCAGAGTTACATATCGTCCTCAACATCCTTTGAGAAGTTTGTTGATGCCCATATTACTAACTGCAAATCAGGTCAAAGTGTCCTTTTGTGGTCTACGGAAATGCTGGCTTGAAATGCTAAGACTAGCAACACTCTACTTAGCCATAGATCCAACTGTGGGTGGGGAGGGAAAAAAACAGACCAAGGGGCTAAGGTAAACAGGTAGTATTGGACAGTTCTACCCCAAAGTCAAATGACTGCTGCAAAGGGGAGTCTTCCCAAGTGATCCGATGGTTAGCAATGGTTTCATTCAGTTCTACAGATCAAAGAGACCAAGCAGAAAATTGGATCCCTGCACAAGCGAATTCCATGCTGAAGCTAATGGCAACAGAAAGTTCTCACAAAATGTAGACAGTGATGAAGGCTGTGTTTCAATAGTGAAGCCTTAACTACTGCCAGCTGGGAGACTGAATCTTATGTATTCTAATATTTTCTAACAGAAAGAAGTGGCTAATCCCGCATAAACTATGTCGGATGAGAACAGTCTGTGGTGAGGAAAAAAACTCACCCATGAAAAAGAATAGTGAAAGAAGAGGAACCATAAAAACTTTTTAAGTTCTCCTTAGTGAAGAAGGTTAGAAGTTAACTTTGGAAACACAGTATGAAAAAATAAAACAAACACATAAAACCATATTGTACAGAATTTAATTTGTTTTATATAGTTATGTTTCTAAAATGTGTAAAGCTATTTCTAGTCTCAATTGTATTCCTGCCTGTGTGTGTCTGTGCAGGCGCATGGGCATGTGTGCGTTATTATCTCTGGGTACTCATGGGGATTGGTTCCAAGACTCCCCTTCCCTGCCATGGATACCAAAAGCTAAAGATGCTCAAGTTCCTTATATACAATGCCATATAACTTATGCACATCCTTCATATACTTTAATCCCAAGATTACTTATAACACCTAATGCAATGTAAATACTATGCAAATAGTCATTGTACTGTATTGTTTAAAGAGTAATGACAAGAAAAATGTACATATTCAGTACAGACCCAATTTTATTTTCAATCTGAGGCTGGTTGAATCAACAGATGGGAAACCCACAGATATAAAGAGCTTACTAAATATATATACATGTGTGTGCATGTGCACATGAATGTGTGCATATACGTATATGTACGTGCACGCGTGTGCGCGCACGCACGCGCGCACACACACACACACACACACACACACACACACACTCATATGACTTTCAAAAAGTATTACAGGAAATTTTCTGACATGAATCAAAAGCAATTGAAAAACAGTACAAAATCTGGTGCCCAGAATAGACGAAGGAAGCAGCTCCATCATCCCTAACAAGATTGTGCCATAACCAGGAATTTTTTTCTATCAAATTTTGCCACATTTTAGGATTCCTGTGAATGTTCTTCTGATTCTTTCTTCCACATATTGTGAGCAGAAACTGTCAGAATTTGAAATTTTTAAATCATGGGTGTTCAAGGGGAATAGAGTGGTGTGATAAGAGAGTCACTCCTTAAATAGACTAACTCAAAAGCCCACAGAAAGTAAGAAGAGCTCTCTGGAAGTCTCACTGAGACTTTTCCCTGGGGTTTTTTGTCTCCCTGATGAGCACATCCCACTTTTAGTCCTGATGCCACTCATATCTAGTCCCCAAGGTTTTGTCCTGAGTGGGAGAGACTTGGATGATTTGAACACAGCTTCATTAAAACCAAAGAATTAGCAAAATAAAAAGAAAGAAAGACACACAAAAGTACAAACAGAATCAGGGCATTTAAGAATTGTGCACTTTGGTTCCTATCACAGTGAGTTTGAGGCATGGTACTATTTACAAAACAAATTATTTAATCAGAACTGTATTTAAATACTGGCTCTGCTATTATTAGCTCTACCATTTTAGAAAAGTTTATTTATGTGAACATCATTTCCTCTTTTAAAAAAGGAGCAAATAATTTCTTTTTTTATGTATTACATGGTTTATTTTTCCAGTAATAGCTGACTGATCCACATGTTTACATTTGACCCACAATAGGATTACCAAATTCTCTCTTCTGAGAATTTGGAATTTTAACTGATACAAAGATTGAAAGTCTTTGTAGTGGAGTAAATCGATACTATCACTCTGGAGAGACCTTAAACTCCTGCTTTGAGATAGTACCACACCCTTATTCAACTCTTCCTTTGATCCTGCCAAATATCCCAGAATCCTTCCAATAGTTGGGGGTTCATTTGAAGGTTGTTTGTTTGTTTTGTTGCCTTAGATAACTGTAACTCGGTTTTTGTTTCTTTTACTCAGAAGAATTTTGAATCAAACAGAAATAAATATTGAGTAAAAGAAGCCAGGCATGGTGGTTCATGCCTATAATCCCAGTACTTGGGAGACTGAGACAGGAGGATCATAGGTTCATGGTAAGCCTTAGCAATTGAATGAGACCCTTAGCAACTTAGAGAGAGACCCTGTTTCAAAATAAAAAATAAAATAGGGCTGGGGGTGTAGTGTGGAGGTAGAATGCCTCCTGGTTCAACCTCTAGTTGGAAGTTAGAGGAGGGGAAGGAAGAAGAATAAAGCTGTAAGCAAAGTTTTCTGACATGCTAAATCAGTCTCGTTAAAGCAGGGGCTGAGGGTTTCCATGATCCTGAACTGGGAAGCCTATTGGGTGATGCCACTGTAGTTGATTCAATGATTCTTCCTTCCCTAAGTCTCTGTGCTGTGGTGGCATGTGATCCAGGCTGGTTCACTGGAGCATCACTTCTTAAAGACTCCCTGGATGTAATTAATCAGGATAGGCTCATGGCCCAAGTGCATTCAATAAGACTCAACTCTAGGACTTTTGTTGGAATTGTTGGAAAGAATGCATTTTTCTTTCTATTGCTTAGTGAGGGAATGGAACATCAAACAGGTACTACTAGCAGAGGTCATGGCAACTTAGGCAAAGAACTTGACTAAGAAGGAATCAACAGAGGAAAACATAGCCAATAAATGGGGAGAATGAAACTTCACCTGAGAACCTGGATCTAGCCAGATCTGAATATTATCTTGATACAAGTACCTGGGGCTCTCTAAATAAATGCTACTTTGTAAAAAGGATTTCTTTTTTTAATATTCTGGATAGT
This sequence comes from Glis glis, assembly GCA_004027185.1. Classification (NCBI taxonomy): domain Eukaryota; kingdom Metazoa; phylum Chordata; class Mammalia; order Rodentia; family Gliridae; genus Glis; species Glis glis. Next base: position 42,297 of record PVJS01002188.1, read on the forward strand.
GCTATAACATTAATAAAGTTTTTAGCCACTGACACAATGCTGGCTGGTGCAATTTAACAATACCATAGCAATTTGAATTTAGGTACAACTATTATGAGTGAAATGACTGTATGTGGATGGTTTTTGTTATGGTTTGGATATAGAATATTCCCTGGAAAAGCTCCTATATTGACAATTCACAAATGTTTAGAGGTGAAAATTGAGTCGTGAGGGTTCTAATATCATCAGTGGATAAATCTATTGATGGATTAATAGATTTATTGGGTGATAAATTAGGCAGGTAGAGTGTGAATGAAGGAGGTAAGTCATTGGGGTATGGCCTTTGGGAACATATATATGTCCTTTGTATCATCTCTCTCTCTCTCTCTCTCCCTCTCGTTTCTTGCTGCCCCATCCTAAGCACCACCACAGACTTTGCCCAACCTAATATGAACTGAAACCTCTGAAACCCCCAGATCTGTGAGCAAATAAATCTCCCTTCCTCTAAGTGATGGCTGTCAGGTATTTTGGGTAACATCAATGAGAATGTGGATTGAAACAATTTTTTATGATATATTGAAAGGATTTGTGAGGGGTTTTGTTTGTTTATTTGTCATTGTTTTGGAGGTAGATTCATCCCTGTTGCCTAGAAACCTAGCAACAATTGATGTGTTTGAGTTACCTGATTCATATATAGGTGATTCCATAAAAGAAAGAGTTAGGGGAGAATTACAGATGGTGGAATAGAGAAAGAGTGCATTTCAGTTGCTCCGAATTCAGAACTCAACCAGCGGGAAGACTGCTTCTTGGCAAAAGAAGAAAAGCAGTCAGAACTTAACAGAAGCCGGGCATGGTGGCACACGCTTGTAATCCTAGTACTTGGGAGGTGGAGACCAGAGGATCTGGGTTTGCGGCCAGCTCAGCTACTTAGTGAGACCCTCTGCAACTTCGTGAGACCTGGTTTCAAAATAAAGTATAAAAAATAGGGCCGGGGGTGTAGCTTGGAGGTAGAACGCCCCTGGGTTCCATCCCCAGTACCGCAAAAAAAAAAAAAAAGAACTCAACAGAAGAAAGACAGTAGAAACAAGATTGAATTGGAGGCACCACAAAAAGCACAGGACTGAAAAACACTCCATACATCTCATCTGGTGAGCATGCCACCACACCACAGCCATCTTAGCAAGCCTGTACCGGAGCTGGTGGCTGCCAGGACCAGTGGCTCTCAGAGACCAACTCCAGCAAAGAAGCAGAATCTTGTTGACCAGTGATCAAAATGCCATCAAAATCAATCATATTTTTCTCTCCATGCTCAAATACCTCAAGATTGCAATTCCCCAGACTTCCCAGAAAAACCACCCAGTGAACTCCTACAGCTGCAGCTGAACTTGGACCAAGAAATGACAGGGCATTCCTGCAGGGACCCCAGTGGCTACAAGATACCTTGTCAAGACCACCATGAATCTGCAGACCAACCAGCCAAACTACCCATCGATGTCCTGGGACTGTAGCTGAACTCGTCCTTTCCTACAGGGACCCAAGCAGCATTTGTCAAGATCTAGAGTTTATAAACTATCCCAGCAGGAGCCTGCATGGTGACAGGGACTTGCATAGCAACTAACAGACCTGCGGGGCTGTGATTTTGCAAATCATCCCTACTGAGGTGGGGGTAGAGGTTACAGCTGTACGCTGCAGAAAAGTGAATTAGCAGATCGTCCCTAGAGATATTCCAGACCGGCAGGATTTAGGGTCAGAAGTTTACCATGCCCCTTCAGGGTCTCCAGTAATCACCCCAGGACCACATGGGGTAAAATAACTCAACCAACTATGTGGCAGGCTTGGAAGACTATAAATTTGTATCGGGCAGTGTTTGGGTGCCCAAAACACCAAGGCCAGAGGCCAACAAGATCTCACATGATCACACCTGCCCAGAATAGCAGCAGTGTCCTTGGGGCTAAATAACTGAGCCACCCAAGCCCAAGCATCAGAACAGTACAATCTTCCTGCCAGAGCTTGGGCCTTGAAAACAGGGAGGCCAGAGATCTGCAGGGGTTTGAGTGATTGCAGGTAAAGGCTGGGAATGCAACACTCCCTCCGCCAGCAGAGTTTTTGCCTGGTGATCACACTTGCCAGTGATGACAGAACTCCACATGATTACAACGAGCAGATCAGTGGTGGGGTCCCTAAGCCATCAAAGCTCAGCCAGCCAGGCCACAAGCTCTGAACACAGTAATTTCTGGCCCTGCTGAGCTTATGCCCAGTGATGACAGAGGCTAGAGGTCAGCATTCTGCATCTTTTCACAGGTTCGCAACCAGCAGAGCAGTGGTGGTGTCTGTGGGGCATTAAATATCAACCAGAAGGCCTCATATTTTAAACAAAACATCATAGTGGTCTCTCCTACTGCTGAGTTTGTCCCTGGAAAACACAGTGGCCTGCAACCAATCAGAGACTTCTGTTTTCCTGCACTGACAAAGAAGTATATCTTATTAAAGAGGTTGTGGGGGACAAACTCAAAAGTTTGATTACATAAGGCAGATTGATAGGGGCAAATATATACCCCCAGCATAGTCCTTATCATAAAGGGATAACAAATATACAAAGGGCTCTTACACAAAGAGTAAGAGGATGCCAAGACAACAGAAATACAAACCTGAGAATTCTGAAAACATGAGAATGAAGATCAATAAGGAAACAAACTCCCACAACTCGAAAAGGGATATCACCAAAACTTAGCTACAGAAAATGCCAAGAGAATTTAGAATTTTGATTTTCAATATAATCAAAGACCTCACATATGAAATCAGAGAAACTATACAGGAAATCAAAGAATATATGAATAGAGAAATTGAGGCCCTAAGTAAGAACCAAAAAGAAGCTTTTTGGCATTTTCTGTAGCTAAGTTTTGGTGATATCCCTTGTCAAATTGTGGGAGTTAAAGACTTTTATAAAAGCCACCTCTGGCAGACTAAACCACATGAAAAATAGAGTCTCACTCTTGGACGACAGTTCATTCAAAACTGACCACACAGTCAACAATATAGAGAAGACAATACAATGACCAGAACATCCAAGAAATATGGAATAATATGAAGTGGCCTAACTTAAGGATAATAGGCATTGAAGAAGATCAAGAAGCACAAACCAAGTGCATTAGAAACCTCTTCAGAGAAATATCATAGAATTTCCCAAACATAGCAAAAGAGTTGGACATCCGTGTACAGGAGACATTCAGAACACCAACAAGACAAGAGCAAAGAACTTCTCCATGCCACATAATAATCAAAATGACTAACATAGAGGGCCAATGAAAGAATCTTAAATGCATCAAGAACAAAAGAACAGGTGACATTCAGGGGCAAAAAAATAAGAATCACTCTTATAAGAAAAAAGGCAAAATAATACCAATGAATGCCCAAAATAAACAAAAGGTGTACCAAAAGTCCCACTATGGTGGCATACACCTATAATCCCAGGACTTGGGAGGCTGAGACAGGAGGATCATAGGTTTGAGACCAGTGTGTGGTAATGCATCAAGATCCTGTTTCAAAATAAAAATGACTGGAGGTATATAGCTCAGTGGCTGACCACCCCCAGGTTCAATCCCCAGTACTTCAGGAGAAAAAGAAAAGGTATACCAAAGGCTGTGCAAGGATTTGACACCCTAGGGAGGGCATAATTGTTTGCATTGGTTTAGAAGTAGAAAGAGATACGTTATAGTCTCAGAAGTTATAGCTAAAGAATGTGGACAACCTCAATCCATTATAGTGATCCAGGAAGGAAGGCCAGTAGTGCCATTCTGTGGAGACTCCCTGTGGGTTGTGCTCCCAAAACAGCCCTAGGACAGCCAATGGGGTCATAGGCAAAGAAGGACCATATACCCTGAAGAGGATGATCCCACATCTTTTATGTTCTTTGCCATTCATCCCAGACTCAAGGATCAGATTAAAGCAGTGAATGGGGGCAGTTGAGAAAAACTTTTAGCAAATTATTTCAAAGCCTGTTTTAGCACAATCTCTAGTCCACTGACAGATAGTTCCAAGGTACAGCTTTTACTAACTGAACTACAGTTTGTTTTGATGCCCTCATCATTCCATGCAGTCTAACACAAACGGCCTAGTTTTCCTACCAGCAACATGGGTACAATACTACCTGCCCAATCTCCTTATGATTATAACAAGACCTAATGACACAAAGAACTAGTGTATGTGAAAGCGCTCTGCACATTTAAGTATATTGCATAATTATAATTTTTATTATTAGCTTTCCTTATGGCTGGACCTGGTATCCTGGATTTTAGGATTTAGGCTACATCAGTCAAACACTAATACCAAATGACTAGGATTGGCCAGTTGCTGCAAACACCCCCAGATCACAGGAGCTTAGCATGATTTCTCCCCCATGTCACTCCATCCTGGGTTGGCAGTTGATCATTCATTCCAGTTTCTGGCATCTTCTGGCTTTTCCCAGCTCTAGATCCATAAGCCCTCTCATTCGACCAGCCAGTGAAGGAACAGAGTGAGCGTTGTGCAAAGGAGGGTTTGCTAAGCAGGTGCTCACATCCTAGTATACAGAACCTGCTCCATTGCCATACCTACCTGCAAAGGGCTTGGAAATGATAAGCCCATCAGCACCCAAGATGATGAGCAGGACGTGGATAGAGGTGTGACATTAGACCAGAGACACTCAGCCAAGGCGCCAATTAACTTAGAATAGTCTTCATCCTATATTACATAAAGAAATCCTCCCCATCTGCACCCCCACACCATCTGGCTTATAGACCCACAATAAAACCTAATGAAGTGCACTGCAGTCTTTTCAGTGCAAGGACTTTTTTTTTAACTCTATTCCCACAATGTTTAAATATAGGGGTATTTAAAATATCCTAGTTGAATTGATAGAGCTAGTCAAGTACCTGATTCTACCTCATTTAGACATTCAAGTTCAAATCGGTGGTCTCTTAAACACCTGCCACAATATTAAGTTGTGCCAAGAAATGGTGGCCTGGTCAGAAAAATTACTCTAAGGATTAGAGCTTTCTCCTTCCCTCTTTCTCGCCCAGAGGCTTTGAATGCCAGATATGGAACTGAATACATAGCAAATGTTAATAGTTACTATAGTGAGCAATCAAGCAAGTGAGCGAGTGAGCAAATAATTGAGTGAATTAACGAGATACCAACCCAGAAGTTTTATAAATCAAGAGAGTTTGCTATTTGGACCACTGGCACATTTGGAAATGTGTAACTTTTCTTAAATCCTCTTAGTCTCTTGTAGGTGCCTAGCCCTGACTCACATTGGCCTAACTGCAGAGCTATAGCCTGGTGCATGAAAGACTCCAGTGTTAAACCTTATTTAACTCCAACTCACTCTATGCTTCTGAGCGACTTGGTGCACCCCAGGGCTGCCACCTCTGACACAGCGCTTATGGTCACTCACGCGGGACTTACGCACAAGCCGTATCAGCTCATTATCTAACATTAATGTTGCTCTAAAATTATTGTGTAAGTCTTTATCTGGGGAGGACTTTTCAAATTGTTTGGGAAAAACATAAGAACATGGTCATGGGTTATTATTTCTTTGTTATTTCTCATTGTCTAGCATAGTCACCTTTTCCAAACACAGAGGAGAAATTTGATGAACAGTCCTGAGGTTCATTAATGACTTATTCTACATTCAGCAGACAGGTTTGTGTAACATGTAAGTCACAGTCCTTGCCATCAGGGAACATTATTTAGTGGGGGAGAAAGATATTAAACAAATACTCACTATGCAAGGAAATATGTGTTATCAAAGAATATAAAGGAATAAAGGATTAGAGAAGAAGGATGAAGTTGTATAATAAATTGCCTAGATTTTTTTTAAAAAAATCCCAGCTTTCCCCATTTATTGGCTGAGTGACTTTGGCAAGTTTCTTAACCTCTCTGAGCAAGTTTCCTCATCTGTAAAATTATAATGATAGTAGTACCCACCTCACAGGGTTATAAAGAGGATTAGATGTGTTAACATATGTAAAATTCTTATAACTGTGCCTCATATCAGTAAATACTAAATGTGACTCTTTATATTCATTACAATTAATTATTGTTATTGTCTACTATAAAGTACAATTATGATTTGGTGAAAACTATGCCTAAATTATGACATATTTTAAATGAATATTTTAAAATAATTTCTGAAGCAGGGCATGGTGGTAGACACTTGTAATCCCAGTACATGGGAAGCTGACACAGGAGGATCACCGGTTCAAGGCCAGCCTCAGCATCTTAGAGAGCACTTCAGTAACTTTGCAAGCTCCTGTTTCAAAATAAAAAATAAAAGGGGCTGGGTGTGAGGCTTGGAGGTAGACTGCCCCTGGGTTAAATCCCCAGCACCAAAAATCAATCAATAAATAAGTAATGATAATAAAATAGTTTCTGAAAATGAGAGTGATCCAGGAGTGTTTTTAATAGGCACTTTATAAATCCAAACACTATCATTTACAGAATTATAATTCTATTCTTCTACTCATGTAACTCAGATGAACCCATATATACATATCAAAGCTCAATTTGCACTGACCAGGCACGTTACTTTTATCTCTCTTGGAAAGAATCTGATGAGTACCTGAATCACTGCCTCTGACTTATCACTGCCACATGCAAACGAGAAAGACATTCCAGTTCCCAAAGGCACATGACTGCTTTCTCAATAGCTCCTATGTGTGGAGAGTCAAACCTGAGATTCAGGACTGAGTTGTCTGTAGAACCAGCAGGCTGGTGACATTAATAAGCATCTATTCATAAGATTTTATAGGTTAGTGCTGAAGTTCAAGATGAGAATTTAGTTCAAAGAGTCTTGAGCCAAAGATGTGGGGAAGAGGAGATTCCAAGATGGCGACTGAGGGAAACACCTTGTCGTGAGACCTCTGAGACTCGGATCTCAATCGCCGTGAAAGCAACTTCTTAACAAGAGAAGAAAAACAGTGAAAAATTGAACTAAACAACAAAAAATTTGAAACCCAACGGAATCAAAGCCAAAAGACAGAACAGAGGACAATGAAGAGCTCCAAGTGCCTTACCTAGGGAACAGCAGCACCATCTTGGCCAGACCGTGCCAGTGGCTACCAGCATTGTGGCTTCCACAGGCTGTCAACAAAAAAGCCAGAGACCTGTTGTAAATTCTGCAACTGCAGATCATCAGCAACGAAAGCGAGCAGCAACTCGCCCCACGCTCAACAGAGGCCTGAATGCCCACAAGCCTGAACAGAACCTGCAGCAGCGCAGCTGATCCCACAAGACCGTAAGTTAATGAGCCGTCCGGGAGAAGATCACCCAGCGCAGCCACAGGGACTCGCGTGGCAAGCAATAGACTCGCAGGGTCTGAGATTTTGCAGATCACCCAGTGGAGGTGGGAATGGGTTCTGCTGTAAAACACAGCAGAAGCACCAATAAGCAGACAGCCCCTGGCAACATTTGGGTGGGACATACCTACAGCCCACAGGTTGCAGCGGCCTTGCAGGGTTCCAGGAATCACCACAGGACAATCGTGGTACCTGGGAAAAATCAGACCAACCCGGCCTTCTCTGTAGAAAACACAGAGTCCCATGTTTGTACAGTGGGTCAAAGTGACATCTGCTGTTTCTGTAGGCAAAGAGAGAAACAGGCCCAGGGTCCCATGCTGGTGACACCCACCATATGTATAGACAGAGAGAAACATAGGGACAGGCCTAATAGAGAATGCAGAGACCCCCGCTTGCAGTGAGAGGGGCACCAGCAGCACTGGGCGACTCCACAGGTGGAGAGAGGCATCAGCCAAGGGTTCCAATCACTGAAGGAGACTAAGAATTGGGCCTGCAAATGGACATTATTGCTATAGGATACCAAGCAAGTGAGAACACTTGGAATGTGTTCGACAACCTTCTATAATAGGTAGACCATAACCAGTTGAAAGTATCCACGCAGACTCAGGAGGGTGGCAGAGCCCAACTGCTCTGTACTTGTATATTTGAAGGGTTGTTTGTTTGTTTGTTTGTTTGCTTGCTGGCTTACTTGTTTGTCTGTACTTTTTCCTTTTTCCCATCCCTTTTGCAACCTTCTTCCCTCTTTCCTATCACCTCTCTTCTCTCTGTCCATTTTTTTCTTTCTTTCTTTGCTTTGTACTAAATCTATTTTGAATCACTATACCTAAATACTATACACTGGCTGTAAGAATCCTCCTTTACTTTCACTACCCCTAATCTTTATTATATATTACCTTACTATACTCAAAATTTAATAGTAGAAATGATATAGGATTTTTTAAAATAATTCAGAGAGAGCCTGAAAGAAATGAAGGATCAAATAAACAAAGAATCTGACACCCTGAACAGAAATCAAAAGGAAGCTCTGAAGGAAGTGAAGGATACAATAATTGAAATGAAGGAATCAATACAAACTATCAAGAATAGACTAGACCACATGGAAAACAGAATCTCACTATTAGAAGATGACCTCTACAAAAATGAACGCATAGTATATAAATTAGAAAAAACAATTCGACAGCATGAATTGGACATTGAAGAGATCTCAGCCAATCTTAAAAGAGCAAACCTAAGAATAGTAGGCATAGAAGAGGGAATAGAAGCTGAAACCAAAGGAGTCAATAATTATTTTCAGAGAAGTAATATTAGAAAATTATCCAAACATAGAAAAAGAGGTTAACACACAGGTACAGGAAACATATAGAACCCCCCAATAGACAGGATCAGAGAAGAGGTTCACCACACCACATAATAATCAAATTGACTAATGTAGAGGCCAAGGAGAGAATCTTAAAGGCAGTGAGAGTAAAAGACCAAGTAACATTCAGAGGCAAACCAGTAAGAATCACTCCCAACCTTCCAAACCAAGTCATGAAAGCCAGGAGGGCCTGGAGTGACATATTCCAAACTCTGGAAGAAAACAACCTCCAGCCAAGATTTATCTACCCAGCAAAGATATCTATCACATTTGACGGGGAAATAAAAACCTTCCACGGCAAACAGAAGCTGAAAATCTTTATGTCTTCCAAACCAGCACTTGAGAAAATAGTCAAAGAGATTAATTACAAAGAAGAAATAATAAAGAAACTCCAGAACCACAGAAATAATGATTTCCATCAAACAAACAACTAAGCAAAGAACAAATACCTCAAACAGAAATTAAATCTCAAAATGTTAGGAATTAAAAATCATCTCTTAATAATCACACTGAATATAAATGACCTCAACTCCCCAATCAAAAGACATAAAGTGTCAAAATGGCTTAAAATCACAATCCATCTATATTCTGCCTGCAAGAAGCATACCTTACAAGTAAAGATACTCACAAACTAAAGGTGAAGGGATGGAGCAAGTTAATCCACACTATTGGAACTCGAAAACAAGCAAGAGTAGCAACTATGATATCAGACAAATTAGACTTCAAATATAAAGTTATCAGAAGAAACAAAGCAGGTCATTTCTTACTGGTAGAAGGAACAATCTAGTAAGAGGATATAACAATAGTCAACATTTATGCCCCAAAAGTAGGGGCAACCACTTTCATAATAGAAACTCCTCATGACATTAAGTCACACATAGATCCCAATACAATAATATTGGAGACTTCAATACTCCTCTCACACCACTAGATGGATCTTCAAGACAAAAGGTCAGTAAACATGCCTCAGACCTAAGGAACACCTTAAACCAAATGGACCTACTAGACACACACAGAATATTCCACCCAACTACAGCTGAATTCACATTTTTTTAAGCTGCTCATGGAACCTTCTCTAAAATAGACCATATCCTAGGTCTCAACGTGAGCACTAGTAAATTTTAAAAAATGTGATATAATCCCCTGCGTCTTTTTAGATCATAATGGAATGAAACTAGACATCAACTATAAGACCCAGAGAAATCTCATAAACATGTGGAGACTGAATACCACACTGCTGAATGAGGAGTGGTTCACAGAAGAAATAAGAGGAGAAATTAAGAAATTCCTAGAAACAAACAAAAATAGAGACAGAAAATATGAAAATCTCTGGACACTCTGAAGTCAGTATTAAGGGAAAAATTCATAGCACTGAGTGCTCACATAAGAAGAACAGAAAGTCACCAAATAAATAACCTAATGACACACCTCAAAACCCTTGAAAAACAGGAACAGTCTAACCCCAAAGTAGAAGATAGGAAATTATTAAAATCAGAGCAGAAATCAATGAAGTAGAGAATAAAAAAAATACAAAAAACAAAACCAAAAGCTGGTTCCTCAAAAAAACAAACAAGATAGATAAACCAGTAGCCAACCTAACCAAAAAAAAGAGAGAATCAACCCAAACTACTAAAATAAGAACTGATAGAGATGATATTAACACCGACAGCATGGAAATCCAGAGGATTATCAGAAACTACTTTGAAAAGTTATACTCCAACAAAATGGAAAACATACATGAAATTGACAAATTTCTAGACATGTAAAACATTCCTAAGTTGAATCAAGAAAATTTAAACTGACTAATAACAATCTAAGAAATTGAAGCAGCAATAAAGAGCCTACCATCAAAGAAAAGCCCAGGACCAGATGGTTTCCGAGGTGAATTTTATGAAACCTTTATAGGAGAACTAATCCCAATACTCCTCAATCTATTCCATGAAACAGAAAGAAATGGGACTCTTCCAAATACATCCTATGAAGCTAATATCACATTAATACCAAAACCAAATAAAGACAGCTCAAGAAAAGAAAACTACAGGCCTATATTGTTGATGAACTTAGACACAAAACTTCTAAACAAAATACTAGTAACGCACATTCAAAACCACATCAAGAAAATCATACACCATGACCAAGTTGGGTTCATCCCAGGGATGCAAGGCTGGTTCAACATATGAAAAACAATCCATGTAATCCACCACATAAACAGACCTAAAGGCAAAAATCACATGATCATTTCAATAGATGCCGAAAAAGCATTTGACAAAATACAACACCCATTCATGCTAAAAACACAGCAGAGAATTGGAATAGAAGGAACATACCTCAATATCATAAAGGCAATATACAATAGGCCCACTGCCAACATCATACTGAATGGGGGAAAACGATGAGAATCCCCTTAAAAACAGAAACAAGACAAGGATGTCCACTATCACCACTCCTTTTCAATACAGTACTAAGATTCTAGCCAGAGCAAGAGAAGGAAATCAAAGGAGTTCAAATAGGAAAAGAACTGAAACTATCTCTATTTGCAGATGACATAATATCATACTTGGAAGACCCAACAAACTCAACCAAAAGGCTTATAGAACTGATCAACAAATTCAGCACTGTCTAGATACAAAATCAATCTTAAAAAATCAGAAGCTTTTCTGTATGCCAACCATAAATCCACTGAAAAAGAAATCCAGAAAACATTTTCACTCATGATATCCCTCAAAACAATAAAATGCTTAGGAATAAACCTAACCAAGGAGGTAAAAGACCTCTACAAAGAAAATTTAAAAACATTGAAAAAAGAAATTGAAGAACTTAGAAGATGGTAATACCTCCCATGCTCTTGGATAGGCAGAATAAATATCATCAAAATGGCCATTCTTCCAAAAGTGATCTACAGATTCAATGCAATACCCATTAAATTACCAAGGTCATTCTTCACATAGAAAAATCAGTCCTTAAATTCATTTGGAACAACATAAAACCCAGAATAACCAAAGTCATTCTCCGGAACAAGAACCATGCAGGAGGCATCACAGTACCTGACTTCAAACTATACAACAAAGTCATAGTAATAAAATCAGTCTGGTATTGACACAAAAGCAGACACATAGACCAATGGAGTACAATAGAAGACTCGGAAATAAATCCACACACTTACAACCAATTGATTTTTGACAAAGCAGCCAAGAATATACACTGGAAAAAAGAGCCTCTTCATCAAATAGTGTTGGCAAAACTGGTTAACCACATGCAGAAAAATGGAAATAAACCCCACTTTCTCACCCTGCACAAGAGTCGATTCAAGATGGATCAAAGACCTGAAAATTAGACCAGAGACCTTGCAACTACTTGAAGAGGGCATAGGTCCAACACTTCAACACATAGGCACAGGCAACAACTTCCTCAACAAGACCCTACAGGCACAAGACGTTAAAAAGAGGATCAATATGTGGGATTGCATTAAACTGAAGAGCTTCTGTGCAGCAAAGGAAACTATCAAGAACCTCAACAGAGAGCCAATAGAATAGGAGATTTTTGGCAGCTACTCCTCTGATAGAGGACTAATATCTAGAATATACAGAGAACTCAAGAAACTCACTGGTATAAAAACAAACAAACCAATCAATTAATGGGCAAGTGAACTAAATAGACACTTCACAAAAGAAGAAATACACATGGCCAATAAATGTATGAAAAAAAGTTTCAAAATCATTAGCAATCAGAGAGATGCAAATCAAAACTACCCTGAGATTTCACCTAACCCCAATTAGAATGACAATTATTAAAAACGCAAGCAATAACAGATGCTGGCGAGGATGTGGAGAAGTAGGAACTCTAATACACTGTTTGGTGGGATTGCAAATTAGTACAACCACTTTGGAAAACAGTGTGGAGGATCCTCAGAAGACTGGGAATGATCCTACCATATGACCTAGCCATACTACTTCTAGGCATCTACCCAAAAGAATGGAAACCAAACTACCAGACTATTGCATGCATATCTATGTTTATAGCTGTACAATTCACAATTGCCAAACTATGGAACCAGCCAATATGTCCATCAACAGATGAATGGATCACAAAATTTTGGGATATGTACACAATGGAATTTTACAAAGCCATAAAGAAGAACAAAATTATGTCATTTGCAGGGAAATGGATGGAATTAGAGAACATTATGCTAAGTGAGATTAGTCAGTCACAAAAAGTGAAAAGTTGGGTGCTCTCCCTAATATGTGGAAGCTAGGGAGAATAGGGCATAGGATGGACTTCAGACAGAAATGGAGAAAACCTTAGATGAGTAAAGAAGGCGACCTAACTGAGGGAGATGGGAGGGGGGAAGAGGGAAACACGCTAATACACAGGATGTACATACACAAACTTTTCAGAGTCAACTACTATGCTGAGCAGGAGAAGGAGGGAAGGGGGAGGGGATGGGGGTGGGAATTGGGGGAGGGAGAACTGACCGATGTGTGCATGTATACTTCTACCACCCTGACACCCTTCAAGATGATGTATGATTACAATGCACCAATAAATAAATAAATAAAAAGATGTGGGGAAGGATTAGATATTTAGGAGAAAGAGGAGTGAAAGAATTGCTTTGCATCTGTCTTCCTGCTGGACAGAGGGACCAGTTTCTAAGTCCTATAAAGAGCAAAAGGAAGTGCAGATGCCCTATGACGAGAACCAGTAAAGGATATGTATGTGAGATTCTGGGAATAAATGTTTCTTCAGGAGTATCGGTAAGTTGAAAATGGTCCTCACTCCAATTTGGCAGAGAGAGAGAGGGAAAAAGAAAATGAATCATTTCTACCATCATCCACCCACTTAGCCCCCAGAAAAGCCAAAGAGGGGGCCACATTGGAACCATGGTGGCCAGGTAGTGAAATGGTACAAGTCACATCTTACACGTGCCTCTCTGAATCCCTACATCCCCAAATGGTAGGAATGTTTAATTAAATCCATATTTTTTAAGCACTCCAATCTTTTCTAATGTCATCGTTTCGCATCTTTTGCATCTGGATAAATACTCCTATTCTGGCACATGAAAGAGAAGGCAGGCTCCAGATACCATCCTGCTGCTAGGACCTTGTAGTCTGAAAATGAGTTTTTGACAAATTGGAGAGGCCACCTCCTCGCCCTACACTTAGATGGCCTGTGGCATTGTATAAAGTGGTTTCAAGCCTGCCACCCCCAAGCCCCACCCAGACCACATTATTTAGAGCTCTCCCCGGAGCCATCTGGTGTCCAGAACAGGCTATTTCAACCTGCCTTGGAATCTTCCAGGACCGCTGCTGCAACCTAAAGCATGTTTTTAAATAGGAGGCCTTCAGTTTTCTGGATCTGCGTCCCCCAGAGACCTGTGCCGCGTCGCTGCCGAGGGCCATTTCTCTGCTTTATTTGGCATCACACTTTTATGCTGACTATTCACACTAAGGATGAAAAGACTTCATCCAAATATGGCCCAAACAGTTGATTATAAAGGGCTCAACTACGCCGTTGCAAGATTAAGTATTTCTATACATCTATTTTCCATATCTTTATTGGACTCAAGAGATTTTCTTTAATTTCATGATTATTAAAGGCTTCAGTTCTCCCACACATGTCCAAATTAAGCAAGAAGGAATTAAAATTTGCAGCCATACTGAGCTAGTTTTTCTCTCCTCTGGTTCCCATTGCACTTCAAATTTACATTTATTTATTCATTCGTTTATTTATTTGTTTATTTTAGGGGGTACTGGGGATTGAACCCAAGGACATTGTTCTTCTGAGCTACACCCCCCAACCCTTTTTATTTTTTTATTTTGAAACAAGAGTCTTGCTAGGTTGCTGAGGCTGGCCTTGAACTTGCAATCCTCTTGTTTCAGCCTCCCAAGTACTGGGATTATAGGGATGTGCCACCATGCCTGGCTTACCTTTTAATTTTCTATTTACTAGGTTTAATAATTGTCTGTTTATGTCTTTCCCACTATCCAATAAGCATCTTAAAGGCAATATATTTTAGTCCTTTTTTTTTTCCTTTTACTTCTAAAGTTAACCAAGTACCTGGCAGCTACCTAACAGGTACCCAATAAATATGTTTTGGGATTGGTATTTTGCATTTCTTTGACAACCATTTCAATGCCCTCTGGCACTGGGTTACATTCCTAGCTCTTCTTACTTCTTCATTAATGCCTCATGATTACCGGCTCTTTACTTCATGAACTACCACAGTCCAGATACAGTTATGTCTGAGACCAAAGGGTAATAGTTTGTTTTTTAGAAAATAAAGAGACAGAGAAGAGTGTTTAGAAAGTTAATGAACATGATATTGAGATTTCCTTGCTTCTTTACGTGTGCACCCTGTCTTTTCCCTTGTTTCTTCAAGCTCAAACTCTCTATTACCTGTAGTCATAAAGAGAGCCCTCACTATAGGTAATTCAAATTAAGAGATCTAACTAACCCCCCATTATTTTGTGGAAAACTGTCAGAATCAAGAATCCTAATTTAGAGACATAAAGTTGAAGTCCCCCTCCTTACTTATAAGACCTCGGTCAAGTCATTTGACCTGTCCAAAATGTAGTTTCTTCACCTGCAATGCTGACCTCATCAAGCCATCAGTTGTTTTATATTCTGAAAAGCACCACACACATCAGAAACCATGTGAAATTACATTTGAAATGGTTTATCTGATGGTGAGGCATGATGAATAAGTTGGCATCAGATTAATAGTTGGTGTGCTGCCAAGTAAATATTAAAATAAGTTCCCAGTTGCCAAGATTAAACCATTTGACGATGTGGGGAGGCAACCCAGCTATGGAAGAGGTACAGGGAGAGCCGGCTGGAGCTGTAGAAGAGCTGTGGCCGCTCTGCTCCATTGCCCATCCCTTTGCAGATCATCAAGAGTCGACTAACACAGCAAGGGCACAAGACGGCACCTTGCACCGCAGTTACCCATATGGTGGGAAAACGAAGGTTGTTTGTGCCAAATGCAGATCCAATTAAAACTTGGAAAGGTTGTTCCATTATCACATTTGCAGCCATAATTAAATTTGCGAACTGAGAAGAGCTGCCAAGCTTGCCTCTCTGTTTTGGAAGGTGGGACATCTGTTAACATTAGTGTGGACACGAACATGGGGGAAGTCGCAGAAATTCTGTTTCAAAATGAACATTCAGAATAAACTAGAGTTTATCTTAAGGCTCTGAATACTAAGCCCTTCGTATGATTTAATGTGCCTCAGTTTCCTTATAACATCATGTAATTTGTGATTTTTGTTTTAATACAGAGGCCTTTTCCCTGCCAGTCTTCATTTCTAGAGTCAAAACTTTTAAAAGGTAGAATTCACGTGTTATTGAATAAATCAAGGAAGGTGATTTATGATCAGAAATAAGAAGCTTTAAGGAAGACCCTAGATACAGCCTATGGAGCTATCAGACAGTGATCAAATTAGACATGGCTTGATTCAACTGCCTATCAGAGGCAGCAGAGATGGAGGGCTCTGCAGCATGCAGTTAAATAATAATATTGATGCATTTGCAAATTCTGTTACAGACAATATGAATTTTATCGTTCATGAATGCTTTCAAACCATACAGCTACCTTGCAAAACAGGTAATTGTATCCCCATTTTTCAGAAACATAAATTGAGATTCTGAAACATAAAATGACAAACCAACAGTTTAAGAGCCAAATGGTAGAAAGGACAAGACTAGAACCCAGGTTTTCTATGCACTAATGTACCTGTATATATTTAATTTATAAACTGCATTAATTTATGTCAATAGAACCATCCATTCACCATAAAGGGCTAAATGTTTTTGTCCAATTTTTTTTCAACACTATGATACTGAAAGATTAAAAACAAATCAATCTTCCTGGATGATAGAATGAAACCCTGAATTGAACAATATGAACCAACAGCAACGCTCTCAAGATACCATTGACAAATCTCACAGTGGACTATGAAGAAAAACAGAATGTGCCTGCACCGTAAACTGCAAAATTCTAAAACATAGAAGAAAGAAGAAGAAGAAGGAGGAGGAGGAGGAGGAGGAGGAGGAGGAGGAGGAGGAGGAGGAGAAGGAGAAGAAGGGAGGAGGGAGGAGAAGAAGGGGAAGAAGGAGAAGAAGGAGAAGAACCGTAAAGAGTTCTAAGCTCAGAGACCAGAGTTCTGGTCCTTTTGATAGAAGCTGGGCCAGATTGATTTTAGCATCATTTCCACAACCGGTGGAAGAGATCAGGTGGAGCTGGATTCTTCCTAAGATTCTCTCCAGGTATAAAAACCTTCCTGATTCCCATGCGGGACATCAAGCTGGAATGGCCACCTTACATTTCCTTGGTGTATTATTGTCAGATCTGACTTTGAATGACACTCTCTATGTACACACAGATCTCACACTGAGCAACATCTTCCCTCCAGTAATTCAGCCCCCTAGACAGTCTTACAAATCACAGTGAATCTTAAATGACAATAAACACACTAGCTCTGTAATTTCCTACATGGCTGAAAGAGAGATCTGGGGGCAGCAATTTATACAGGAAAAGAGAAGGCAGAATGCTTGCCCAGGTCAGTGGATCTTCAGTGGTCATTTAAATTCATATGAAAGGTATCTTAAAAGTAAGAAGAAACAGACCAAATAACGTTGTGTGCACATATGAATGCATCATCTGTGAATCTCACTATCATGTACAATCACAAGGCACCAATAATTTTTTAAGCAAGAAGATGGGAAATTAAATATTGAGAGCATTATGGAATAGTTTGGAAAGTCAGGATTTCCCAGAGAGGGTTTTGCTTGGTGTTTCTGGTATAAAAACAGGATGCTATGAGTCTGTAGTCTACCAAGGGCTTCTGCACACACGGCTTTGTTTGATCCTCACCACAATTCTGTGAATAAAAAGAGATGTTATTTTCCCATATTTAATAGATGAAGAAAGAAGGAGGCACATTAAAGATTGTTCCCAAAGTCACACACTTAGATAGTCTGTTATGGATTTGCAACCACCAGAGCACAAGTTTAAAGCCCAAAACATAACAGGAATTATACAACTTCTCTTCATATGGCTGTTTCAGATGACCATTGAAATTTCATAATTCAAACAGCCCTCCCCTACCCCCAAAAGACATTCAGATGAATCAGCTGAAAATTCAAGAATATGCACATCAGCAGAGATAGTGTTCGGGCTTTCCGAGTCTCTTGCAAGAGGTCAGGACAAAGTAATGTAGCATTTCAGTCAAAGTTTAGCTTATTATAGGAAAAATTACTCAAATATATGTAACATACCCAACTCTTGATGACTAAATGAATTTGCATTCAAGTACTTTCTTCTTTGAATCTATAAATATTATTATGACATGTGTATTAGTGACATTTGCATCACATTACAGTCAGGTGCAATTTAAAAAATTTATCCACTATCTTAGGAACTTACCTATTTAACTGAGGTTCTGTGCTATGTAATCTGCTGGTCCTTCCATATTTTATCCAGGAAACTCCTACAAGAAATCAAAACTCAGCTCAGTTCTAGAAGAATCTCTGACCTCCAAGCCTGGTTCCATTGTCTCTTCTCTCTGTTTCCTTCAAAAATTATATTTGGAAATTCCTTGCCTGCCTCCTGGGACTATACGCTCCTTGAGGTCATGAGGGACTATGTCTGACTTATCTTTGTACTCTGGTCTCCTGCCACTTTGAGGCGCTCAGTAAATGGGAATTAACAGATGGATGAAAGAGTTGGGAGAGAGAATCCAGATAAAATACAGGGAATGTGCACTTAACACAATTCACAGCATTATTATTTGAGCTGTTTGGCCAATATTGTAGAACACTCAACGGAGCCTCTACTTCAACCATGTTTAAATTAAACACAGACTGCTTTCTCACGAGACGAAGACTCTCAAAATCAGGGGCTGGGTGAGGTCTTAGGGACCATCTGGTCTATCCATGCAAGCAGGATCTCTAAATAATCCAGGAGGTTTTGTTTCATTTACAGCTTCACTTTTTTCTTCTTAAAACAGGAAAATAGAGGGCTTCAATCTCCCTCTATTTGTAATTTCTGCTAGTAATTTCTAGTTTCCATCCAGTAGAATCCTACTCTCTTACCTGACCCTTCAGAAAAGAACAGACCCCTAGAGTCTCTGAAAACTGCCACTGACATAAATTTGTCCCTGTTCGTACTGTATTTTCTTCTCCATTCTTCCGCTGGTGTAATCTCTTCTCTTTCGAGTACAGAACAGAATGTCCATTTCACACTGTTCAAAATCCCTATCTCATTTTTCAGTGCTAAAACGATACAGCACCCTGCAGCTTCTCAGACACTCATTCTTTTAAAGGCATTGGCGTGAACCAAGTTCATTGGCTGTGGGTTTAATAAACTCTCCTGGGTTCTGGTATCGTTCAGCCTGTCAATTTAAAAATCCTTTCTTGAGCACCATAGATCACTGCAGAGAGAGAAGTACACTCACAAAGAGAGACAATGCCAGAATGTGGAGACTGAAAATAAATGGCTCAAAGGCTGCCCCTGATGAAGATAATTAATAGCCCAATGGTAAATAAAGTCACTTTGAGAATACAAATCGAGGCTCCACTATTAGAAAGAGGTTGTTTATGTTCTGGTACCTTTGGGGGTAATGAACACAACATACATTAAGAAATACTCTAGACATCCACTTAAGAATTCTTAGACTTCCTAGCCAGCATTCAGCTACCCTGCCCAGAAGACGAAGACAGAAACAGCTCCATCAGTGGTCTTGTTCCGTATTTCCTTATTTCTTTTCACTCTCAGATAAAACAAGGACCAAACTTAAGTCCAATCCTCCTTAAGGATAGCACATTTTCGTGTTTCTCTTTTAAACCTGAACACATTCTCTATTTGCATAACATACTTTGCAACCTGCCCACACACTCCCTTGCATTGCCTTTTAATTGTATATATTTAAATGTCTTGTCTCAGCCAATGAGATGATAAACTACTTGAGGGTAGGGATAATGCCTTATAGTTATCTTGTCTGATGCGTAACAGCTGTTGGTGTAGTGAAAAGCTCAGCGCAGGTGCCTGATACAAACTCTTTGAGATGAATGAACCGAGAAACTTGGAGACTGAGAAAGTTTGATTCCTTTCTGGACTCAACAGAAATGCCATCTCAGAGCTTTCTCAACTCATGCATTATTGATTTTTACAGGTGCCACCTTTTTCTGAGAAGATACGGGGCACGAACAGCCAACCACAGTGCATTACTCTAATCAGCAACAATCGCGGTCTTATCCTAATCAGAAACCATTGTGCTCTCAGGATGGGCCCCCTAAATGACAATCATCTCACCATTGTTAAGTGGTGAATGCACCATAATATCATCAAAGTGGAAAACTGCCCCCAAAGTGTTCTCTTAAGTAATCGGACTGCAAAATTAGGCACCAGCAGGTAATTTGGCCTTATCTTTCCTTGGAAAACTTAGAAGAGACTTGAAGTTGAATAAATCACCACGAGCAATTGTAAGAACAAATCACCCAGGGCAATTTGATATCTTTCTATCTTCACACACAGGGGGAAGATCATTTTATAGTCATGATTTTCATATCATTCTGTGGGCTCCGAGAATATGTTAGAGTGAATACTATCCCCTTCCCCCACTCAAAATAGTGTACTTGAATTGATTCAAACATAGATTTTCCCAACAATAAGGAATATTGACATTAGATTAATTGTTTTCCTTTTTCTTGGAAGATGTTGGAACTGAGGCCAATCCTGGAAGGATCAGTCATGGCCAAAAGGAGTAATAAGGGTGTGATCGAAGATACTTTAGAAAAACAGAGGAAGGCCAAGAGGAGATAGGCTTTGACTGGGGTGCTTTGATAATTTTTTTTAAAAATAATCATTTTAGCCCCCTGGAAAATTACATTATTTACTTATTTAACTACTACATGCAAATAACTGTGGAGAAATGCAGAAAACACAAAGATAAAGATCCATCTTGAGCCCTAAACAATGTAATGTAGTATACAACATGACATAATACACCGAAAACATTAAGCACCTAAGGCAATATGTTAAAAGAAACACCAGTGTGTTTTCTTTTTTTTTTTTTGCGGTACCAGGGATTGAACCCAGAGGCATTCTACCTCCGCGCTACACCCCCGGCCCTATTTTTTATACTTTATTTTGAAACCGGGTTTCAAAATAAGGGAGAGAGAGAGAGAGAGAGCTGAGGCTGGCCGCGAACCCGGATCCTCCAGTCTCCGCCTCCCAAGTACTGGGATTACAAGCATGCACCACCACACCCGGCCACCAGTGTGTTTTCTATGGTAAGACAATGTTTCACATCTGATACTCACTGGAGATTATGATTCGCTGGGTTTGCCAATACCTATGAACCTGGATATATTTATAAAGCTCAGATTATTCTTATACTTAGTCAGATTTTGGAAAACTCCAATTAGAAAAAATGTAATTTAGTTAGAGGGCAGAAAAATTTACACTTGTAATGATGGAATGATCAGTACAGGACTAGGAAAGTCATGACTGTCTATCTAGTTCTAAGTAATAAATAAGATTTCTATAGTTAGAGGAATGCAGGGATGGGATACAACCTGGGCTAAAGGAACAACCTGAACAAAGCACAAAGTGAGGTGTCACAAAGTGTATCAGGGGAGAGAGGGAAACTGAGACTCTCAGAAACTTGGAGAAACCCTGTTTCAAAATAAAAAATAAGAAAGGGCTAGGGGTGTAGCTCAGGGTTCGAGCCCCACTGGGTTCTATCCCCACTACCAAAAAAAATGTTTTTCAGAAGTTGAGCTCATTTGACAGTGTAAGGATGGGCTTGGGTAGATGGTGGTTTCAGATTTATTGAGTTTAAAGCACTTGAATGTCTGAGTGGAAACATTTGGTACAGACATGGTTAAAGTGGCAAGAAGGTCACGAATGAATGAAGCAGGTCATGGGTAGGACACTTAAAGGTTGTGTAGGACACACAGACCCTTCAGCTTGGCTCCAGCTAGCTACCTGTGGTCAAGACAAGAATAAATACATTTTTTAATGTGAAATCTCACAATTTTTAAATGCTGACAACTAACTCAAAAATTTAATGAATAGTACATAAAATTAAATTAAAAGGACTCTGGGCCACCCATTTGCAACTTGTGGTCTAGTACTTGGATAGAACCCCAGTACTAGAGGTTTTGACAGGTTAAATGTAGGAGTATAGGTTTGGGAGTGTTCTTTATCAGAGGGAATGGATAAAATAAGCTAAGAAAAAAATGAGCATAGAGAAGAAAAGAGACAACATCACAACCTTTGGGAAAAAAATAACATTCAATAAGTAGAGGAGCCGGGCGTGGTGGCGCACACTCGTAATTCCAGTACTTGGAAGGCTGAGACTGGAGGATCCGGGTTCGCGGCCAGCCTCAGCTACTTAGTGAGGCCCTCCGCAACTTAGTGAGACCCTGTTTCAAAATAAAGAATAAAAAAAATAAGATTGGGGGTGTAGCCCGGAAGTAGAATGCCCCTGGGTTCAATGCCCGGTACCGCAAAAAAAAAAAAAAAAAAAAAAAAAAAAAAAAAAAAAAAAAAAAAAAAAAAAAAAAAAAAAAAAAAAAAAAAAAAAGTAGAGGAAAAGAAAATAGGAGCTAGGGAAGATCCACAGCATAAGGAGAACAAAGACAGTGCAAGGGTCCTAAAGAATAAAACGTTTAAAGCAATAAATGACTATCAATGTCAAATGCTACAGAGAAGCCAGGGATGGTGGCACACACCTGTCATCCCAATGTATGACACTTGGAAGGTTGGGACAGGAGGATCACAGGTTCAAGTCTGGCCTCAGCAAATTAGCAAGACTCTGTTTCAAAATAAAAATTAAAAAGGGATGGAGGTGCAGCTTGGAGCCCCTGGGTTCAATCCCCCCAGAACCAAAAGTGAAAATGAAAGCAATCAAGAAAGCAAGCAAGTAATAATAAATGCTGGTGAGGACGTGGGGAAATAGGAACTCTTATACACTGCTGGTGGGATTACAAATTAATACAATCACTGTGGAGATGGGTGAGGAGGTTCCTCAAAAGACTAGGAGTAGAACCACCACATGACCCAATTATGCCACGCCTCTGGTAGCTTTCTAAAAGAATCAAAATCAGAATACTATGGTAATACATGCATATCCATGTTTATAGAAGCACAATTCACAATAGCCAAATTACTAGGTATCCGTCAACAGAGGAATGGATAAAGAAAATATGCTATATGCACACAATGGAATTTTACTCAGCCTAAAGAAGAACAAAATGATGTCATTTGCAGGAAAATGGATGGAGCTAGAGAATATTATGCTAAGTGAGATCAGCCAGTCTCAGAAAACCAAGGGTTGGATGTTGTCTCGCATATGTAAAAGCTAGGGAGAAAACAGGAAGCAAAAGGGACTTCAGATAAATGAGGAGAGACACCAGTGGAATAGTGGAAGGCTATTGGGGAAGGGAGGGAAGAAGGAGGGTAGGAGGGAGGGAGGGAGGGAGGGAAAGGAGAATTGTTGAAAAAACAGTTCAAACAATGCTATGTCCATAGATGAAGGTATGACCACCAATCTCACTAAAATGTATCTAGAGGAGGGGAGAATGAGGTAGAATTTGGAGGGAAACACATTAAGTGCTGTGCGCATGTGTGTTTATATCACTTTGAACCTCACTATGTTGTATCAATTTCAATGAACCAATAAAAGTATTAAGAAAAAGAGCAGAAGAGAAGACAGAATGAAAAGGGAGGATTTAAAAAAAGAAGAGAATTTTCTAGAAATCACACAGACAGGAGGGCAAGGGGCACTAACAAGAGAAGCAACTTTCACAAAGATTTTTCTAAGACTGAAGAGAAATAGTTCCTTTATTAGAATAAATCCTAGGCTGGGGGTGGAGCTCAGGGGTAGAGCACTTACCTGGCATGCGTGAAGCCCTGGGTTCCGTCCCCAGAACTGCAAAAAATAAATAAGTAAATAAAATCCTAGCTGTATATGATGCTGTGAAATGCGTGGAATGCTCATGTAACTACAGGTGGGAGTATAAAGTAATACAAACATCTTGGAAAATTAACATTATCTACTAAATGTGAACATCTGGGTGCACTACCATAACTCGGCAATTCTACTCCTAGCTACACACCCAATAGAATGCGTATGTGTGTTCACCAGATGCGCACAAAAATGTCCATTGCAATATCATTCATATTAGCCAAAAACTAGAGCTTAAACAAATGCTACCAACAGCAGATTGCATAAATGAACCGTGGCTTAATAATAAGACATCAGACAGTAACGAGAAAGAATGAACTATCGCTGCATACACCAACCTGTATGCCCGTGACAACCCTAATGGTAAATGAAAGAAGCCAGACACAAAAGATTACCATTCTATAAAACTCAAAAACAGGTGATTTAATTCCTTTTACAGAAATTAGTGTAAGGAAGTGGTGATGGTTGAGAGAGAGCCTGGGGGACTTCCAGGGTGCTGGTAATATTCTCTTTCCTAATCTGGGTAGTAATTACAAGAGAATGTTAACTTTGTGAAATGCATCAAACGGTACATTTATGTACACCATGTACTTTTTTTTCTTTTTTTATGTTCATTTATTGGTGCATTGTAATTATACATTTTGATATATGTCAGGGTATCAACATCATACATGCACACATTGCTCATTTAGCCCTCCCTCCAATCCCACCCATGTACTTTTATCTATGCATGTTCTACTTAGAAATATTACTTAAAATTATATAGGATCCGAGGATTAGGGCTGGTGTTTAACTTGGGATATCAGAAAATGACCTATAAGGTGATATTTAACCTGAGATTTGAAGAACTTCATTGTTTAATGAATATTTTAATCTATTAATATTTTAATCTATGAAATAATTAAGATTTCTTGCTGACAAAGGAGAGAAGAAGCATATTTCTACTTTACAAGGAAATTTCAATAAATTGTTCCTGTTTTCAAACTGGTAGCATCACCTTTGTCAATATTAAGTAAGTGACTCACTTGCTGAAGATGTGTTTTGATATCCTAGGGCTGAGGCTAAAACAAAATGTAAGAACAAGACGAGTCCTGATTTAATGGGTTGGGGAATTGGGAAGAATGGATTTGGATCACAAATGAGAGACAGCCTGAAGGGAAATAAAATTCACTAAATGTCAGCTTTATTTCTCTACAGCTTAAAGTCTGAAATATAAGGCCAGGATCTCTTAAGGAAGCCCCATCCTAGAAATCAGGCTGTTTAGTATACAAAGGATTTCATATGAGCCTGTAGAGTGTAGGGCAGAGATGAAAAATAAACCCCTCCACAACACACACACACACACACACACACACACACACACACACACACACCAGTTTTCATGGAGTGGCAGGTGCTGCCTCCAAGCACAGTACCAAGAAAAATTCTGAGTTCCTGTGCAGTCTCAGAGGAAGAATGTCAGAGTGATTCATCTATATTTATTACAGGGTAAGAGGAAGAAATGTAAGCTGACCATCTCATCCTGGTTTGCCTGGGACTTTCCTTAATTAAAAGTCCCACATTCCAAGATATGATTAACTGCTTGTCTTCCACAGTCTAGTTCATGGAATTTGGTTATCTCTTTTGTACAACTGAATTATCACATATGCCTTGGGAAAAGTCACTTTGTCTCTTGGAATTTCCAATTTCTTGCACCAAGTGAGAAGAAGAGCATCTATAAATAGGGCTACCGTGAGGATGAAAGGAAGCGATGTTTTTAAAATAAAGGCCAAAGTTTTATGATAGAATCTCAACACTATGTCTAGTTCCCTTTTCTTCCTGGGATAGGGAATTTTAATCAGGGCCACCCTTAATCAGGTAAAGTCCCCGTTAGTGGGTCAAGAGTGTGTGAACAGCTTCACCCAGATTAATGTTCCCAAATTGAGTTGTTTGAGATCTTATTATGATTGCACACCAAAAAAGTGAGCCAGGGGTAAATATCTTCCTGACACTCTGGGTTAACCAAATTTAATCAGGCTTTCTCATGGGAGACTCCCTGGGCCTTTGGTATACCGATATATGATACAACCATCCCACAGAAGGATGGATGAGCAGCATCTCTCAAATGCATTGAAACAGGAAAGCATTTTCCCCACGGATCCTCTCTGAAGACAAGACCTCTTCAGATCACGCCTAATAAAATGCTGCCCCATCCCCATGCTAGGCAAAGCAATGCACAGCTCACGTCTGAATGATCGTGGGCCCCAAAACCATTTGCTCCTTGAGGTAGGAAATTGTGAGCGAAAGAAAGAGCATTGGTCTGAGGCAAAGACCTGAGATCAGGTCCACAGTTTGGTCATTACTGAGCTCTGTGACTCCACTCCCTTCCGTACAATGCAGGGGACAAACCAGAAAAATCTCCATACTCCCTCAGAATACTCAGATGTCAAAAATTACTTCCTTGTAGGCAACATTATTCCAACAGCTTGATATAAGAAAGTTTTTTCTTAATATCTTTAACTGTTCACTACCCAGTCCTCTCCCCCATTTTGCTTTTTGTCCCTTTAGCTATTATTATCAGTTATCTCTATTACTTTTTTATAACTTTTTTATACTTTCACTGGTGGTGCATAGTGAGATTCAAAGTGATGCATTCATCCATGCACACATCACTTGGTGTATTTCCCTCTGTATTTTGTGTGTGTGTGTGTGTGTGTGTGTGTGTGTGTGTGTGTGTTACTACTGGGGATTGAATCTGGGGATTACATTTTACCTGCAAATTATACACCCTCAGCCCTTTTATTATTTTTTTTTTTTTTTTGCTATGAAATAGGGTCTCACTAGGTTGCTAAGAGTCTCACTAAGTTATTGAGGCTGGTCTCAAACCTGCAATCCTCCTGTCTCAGCCTCCCAAGGACTGGAATTACAGGTGTACATCACCAGACCCAGCTGTATTTCCTGTTAAAATGCTTCTCCAGCACAACACTTATATCCTTCTGGATATGCAAATTATACCTCACGTGCCTGCTGACCCTACTCCCTGCTCCTTTGAACAGATTCCATCTCCCACATCCCTGACTCGCTTTTCCCCGCTGAGAACATGAGTCTTCATAAGGTACCTCCACGTACAGATTTACTGAGCAAGAAAAGAAAACTCATCACTACAGGGACTAGTGGTTCTCTGGGCTGTGCTGATAATGCACTGCTTGGTCTTTGTTCTTGTTGTTGTTTTCTGGAAAAATTGCAATGAATACCACAAAAAAACATCATGTGACTCCATTCTTATGACAGTAATTGTGATGAGGATGGGAAACGGTATGATTTAAGCACTTGACACCTGAAGCTCTACTTGGCAAAAACCTAATCTATTTTTCATTAGATTTCCTCTCAGAAGATCCCTTGGGACAGGCCAGAAACCTCTGCTCCACTTGCAATCACATTAGTCCATCTGGCCTCCTGCCATCTCTCAGTGCTATCCTATCCTTTGAATAACAGTCACATGTAGACGGACACTCGAGGGACCTTTTTTTTTTTTTTATTAGTTATCCAGGGAAGAAAATATAGTCCACAGTGGTAAAATATCATTTTGATAGTGCACACAGAAAAGATATTGCTCCTATGAAAACCATACAGTAACTGTATGTGTGTGTGTGTGTGTGTGTGTGTGTGTGTGTGTGTGTGTCTGTGTGTGTGTGTGTGTGTGTGTCGGGGAGGGGGGTTACTGGGGATTGAACCCAGGGGCACTCTACCTCTGAGCTACACCTCAGCCCTATTTTTATTTTTCATTTTGAAACAGGGTCTCACTAAGTTGCTGCGGGCCTTGCTAAGTTGCTGAAGCTGGCCTCCAACCTGCAACCCTCCTGTCTGGCCTCCCACGTACTGGGATTACAGGTTTGACCCACCACACCCAACTCATACAGTGACTTTTCAATGATATTTAACTACAGGAGCCAAGAATTTCCAAATCATCCTGCTATGGTTTGTGTTTGGAATGCCCCCTCAAACGTTCAGGTATTGAAAGCATGGTTCCCAATACAGGAAGGTTGAAAAGTGGGGTATGGGTGGAGGAGGTGGGTCACTGGGTACATGGCCGTGGGACTGATTATAGATGTCACAGGTCAATCTCTGTCTCTCTCTCTCTCTCTCTCTCCTTCCAACTGCCATGAGGTGAAAGCAGTTTTCTTCCTCCCTGCCATTGCACTGTTTTTCTCTTGGAGCCAGTCATCCATGGACCGAACCTCTGAAACCATGGGCCCAAATAAACCTGCCCTGCTCTGAGTTGTTCTTGTCAGGTATTTTGGTCACAGTGATGAAAAAGCTGACTAATGCACGTGCTCTGTCATTTACCCTCTTTCCCAGTAAGATCTCCAAAGGAGCTCAACATAAAAGAAAGTATAGCCGTAGATTATTAAAACCCCTCTGTTTTTAGCTGAGCCATACCCAATACTCCTTAAAGACAAGTGCCAATAATATAAAGTTATAACCCATGGATTAGATTCAAAGCCTATGTATGGTCGCCTATTTATCACAAGCCTAGAACCAACTTTTACCACATGGCCCACAGCAATAATCAATATTCAGATGGAGGAAGAGGAAGGAAGATGGCTACCCCCATTGGCAGAATATCACAGTTCACTACTTTCAAGATTGAGCTATCTGTTAAAAAGAAAGAAAAAGAGGGAAAAAAGGAAAGAAAAACACCATTACAACTAATAAATGATGAATTCTGTAAAGTTACAGGATACCAAATCAATGTGCATAGCATTTTAAAGCACAGGTGACCATCTGGGCATGGTGGTGTGCACCTGTAATCCCAGTACTTGGGAGGCTGAGGCAGGAGGATCACAGGATCAAGGCCAGCCTCAGAAACTTAGCAAGAGCCAGACGTGGTGGCGCACACTTACAATCCCAGTACTTGGGAGGCTGAGACAGGAGGATCGCAGGTTTGTGGCCAGCCTCAGCTACTTAGTGAGGCCCTCCACAACTTAGTGAGACCCTGTTTCAAAATAAAGAACAAAAAATAGGGCTGGGGGTGTAGCTCGGAGGTAGAATGCCCCTGGGTTCAATCCCCAGTATCACAAAAAAAAAAAATTTTTGTCAGGTTATACTTCTACCGGTAGTACATGGGAGTGTCCACTTAACAGTATTCTTTTGAGTATGAATTTCATTGTCAATGTGACACCAGGAAAACTGGGCATTATTGCTTGACTTTGAATTAGTTTGATTTCTGATGAGCTGTCACATTATTACATGTTTAGCCTTTACATTGCTTCGGCGCAGGGTCTAATTCAGGTATGCCTATCCTCTCCTTCAAATTTTAGTGTTTTTCCTATCCATCTGTGTGAGCTTTTTGCATATTAGATCTATTGACAAAGCAGTGTGAACAGTTTTGAGGAGCTTGAAGCATATTTCCAACTTCCCCAAATGAACATGACAGATGACATAATAATGAGAAATATGGCCAGTTCATACACTCTCTATCTCCCAGTAGCCAAATCTCTATTTTTCCAACAACCAAATATCATGCAAAAAGAAAACAAAAATGATTCACTGTTCACTCTAAAATGAAAAGCAAACAAATTAGGAAAAGGCCAAGATAACCCTGATGGACTCTGGTCTCCAAAATCATAACCTTAAATATTTCCTATAAATATGGACTCTCTGACAAAATTATTTCCGTGGGTTTATCTGAGATAGGGAAATATGTCACTTATCCAAGGTCACAGAGCCAATAGTTAATAAGTGAAAGAACGGGAATTTAACTCCGGCCTGAAGTCTTAAAGTCTATGCTATGCTGCCTCCTGGATATTTACTGCGCAGTTATTACGTGCCAGATGTTGCAGAAAACACTTTACATGCATCATTCCACTGAAATCTCAAAATAACCCCATAGAACTGGGCATGGGGGCACACACCTCTAATCCCAGTACTTGGGAGGCTGAGACAGGAGGATCACAGAGTTGAGGCCAGCCTCAGCAACTTAACAAGTCCCTCAGCAATTTAGTGAGACCCTGTTTCAAAATTTTAAAAAATAATACAATAGGGCTGGATGTGTAGCTCAGAGGTAGAAGCCCCTGGGTTCAACTCCCAGTACCACAAATAATAGTAGCAGTAGTAGTAGTAGTGGTACTAGTAGTAGTAGTAATAATAATAATGATGATGATGATAGTAACCCTATAGATAGATTCAAGTGTCACTCCCATTTTTCAGATTGCAAAATTGTTTATTTGGAAAGAGTAAGTAACTTGCTCGCATTTAAAAACCACTAAGTTTCTGCTAAAATTAAATCACAGGTTACCAACCCAAGAACCACACTCTTAATTAAAGCATTCTGAACCCTTTGCAAGTATCCTATGAACTTCAGTCCAGTCCAGAGATCAGAGAAGTAATCAATGACAGTTTTTTATAATTATTTGTGAGTTTCATTACATTAAAATCTAACATCTTTGGGGGGGTGGGTATCATAATTCAGGATGAGAATTTAACTGTATCCTAAGCTTTACATATTCCAGTATCCAGGTCCTCTTGCCTGTTCAGTGATCGCTCTGTCTGCCTCTATACCAGTGGCATACTCTTTACATTACTGTGGCTTAATGGGAAGAAAAATTTTGCCAGCCGAGCACCACAGAAACTGACCAGCTTTCCTTGTCCTGTGATCTTTTCATATACCAATGACAAAACTCCAAAAGCAGCCGGAGGAAGGTTACACAAATTTCAGCACTAAGAGCCCAATTTCCTTCCTTGAGAAGGTGCTAGAAGTAGGGGAACTTTTCCTGGAATTGAATTGTACATTTGCTGTTTTGACCTCCTGCTGACATCTAATCTTCAGCCCAGTGACATTTTCTTACCTCATTCAGATTGCTAATGCAGGGGAGATATCTTATCATCATCATTCAGTTCCTGGGATAAGAGTAGCAATTGGGCAGCATCGATTTATTAGCAATAGCAAGGGCAAAAACGGTAGCACAGGCTGCTCCCTTCTTGCCTCATAATTCTTGTAAATTTTCCGTCATTATTTCTTTTTCGCTTGTAAATTTTGCTTTAATAGAAGGTTCCCGAACAAGAGTCTTAGCACCATGAAAGGCCAATCCCCAGGCCGGCATGTAAATAAGGCCGTGTGAACTTTGCTGGCATATAATGGGATTTCTTGTCCAGTCTCTCCTATGTCTTTCTTTTAAAATCATGAACATTTTCTAGAACACTGTCTGAGATAGCCTTTGCCCTTATGCTTCTAAAAAACTATAAATGGCACTGGGAAGTCAAGTTTATTTTCAGAGCTTTCTAATACCCATTCCAGAAAAGGTCATCTCTCCCGTAGGAGAAATCCAGAAACGGGCACTAGGTGTATCCCTGGGATGTCACTTCCACTGATGCGTGTCACCATCCTTGTGAAAACAGGACTTTGGGTGTCAGGATGACACCTGTGGTATTCCTGCCCCCATAGCTTCTAGGAGCAATGCACTTCCAATCTGCTTTTCTTTTATCAAAATGACACCAACTTTAAGATTGTTGTGCACTGCCACTATTGACGCTGTGGAGAATCTATAACAGAATTTAAAGCTCCTTTCCAATCTCTGGTATAAACATCAACAATATACATTTGTGGCATTTCTTACGCTCAGTGTTATAATCATCTCCAGCCCCCTTGCTAATGCAGGGGAAATAACTTTTTTTGTTTTGTTTCATTTTTGTGGTACTGGGGATTCAGCCCAGAGGCATTCTACCTCTGAGCTACACCCCCAGCCCTTTTTATTTTTTGTTTCAAAACAAGGTCTTGTTAGGTTGCTGAGAGTCTCGCTAAGTTACTGAGGCTGGCTTTGAACCTATGATCCTCCTGTCTCAGCCTCCCAAGTACTGGGATTACAGGTGTGCACCCCCATGCCCAGCTATTGTTTTTTGTTTTGAAACAGGATCTCCCTAAGTTGTTGAGAGTCTTTCCAAGTTGCTGAGGCTGGCCTCAAACCTGCAATCCTCCTGTCTCAGCTCTCCAAATATTGGTATAACAGATATGCACTACCATGCCTGGCTCACTTGAGATATCTTACCATCATTATTCAGTTCCTGGGATAAGAGTAACAACTGGGCAGCATCGATTTATTCGTGATAGCAAGAGCTTTCCTCAATCCTTCTTCCTCTCTTCTTTTTTCTAGACTTCAAGTCTTTTTCTTTTAGTAGTCATAACCTGACATCTTTTGTCCCTAACTCGTTTACTTTTTGCTCCCAAATTCATACACTTCTTTCCCATTACATATCTCTCATCTTGATTCCTAATGTTAATAATCTCTCTGCTTATTCAGACAGAATCTGCCCTTCAAGAATGAGCCCAACATAGAGCCATGTCTGACCTCTCTCCCTCACACTGGCTGCCATTAAAGGTATAGTGTGAACCACACTACCTTTCATTTAGTTTTGTCTACTTTGTAATTATCATAGAATGTTAGAGCTGAAAGGGACCTTGAAATCACCTGCTCTATCCACAACAACAACACAGAAAGAAGCACAGAAAAAGGGGGGAAATAATGAGCATAAAACAAAAAGAGACAAAGAAATCCTAATATATCAATGATTACAATGGATTAAATGGACTATACTTATCAGCCAAAGAGATGGTTAGATTGGATTTTATTTTTCATTTAAACAGAGTCATAGAAAGAAAATGAAAGGACAAAAATAGAATGCTTTAAAACTTTAGTTTGCATTGAGATATTAGTTTCAGACAAAATAAACATTCAGGAAAATCTTCATAAATGATAGCCATTAAAATTGATAAAATATCCACTCATCTAGAAAGATATAAATATTCTAAACCTGTGTCATCCTAATAAAAATCCCAATAAAGGCTCTCTCCTTTGACCAAAACTTTAGTCAGCCTCTTCTCTGTCCTCTGCTGGACTAGCCCCTACCTTGGGCTTCCCTCTCTGTCCTTATGGACTCCCGTTCATGCAAAAATCCTACTGTCAGTTTAGCAAAATCTCCCAGTGTTAGTATGCAACCACCCTCAATATCTTACTACCCTGTGGGAGAGGCACGGGAGGACACAGCAAGACCGCTCCCTTCTGCAAGCCAGGAAGAAAATTTTTATCAAGAACCAAATTGCATGGCACTGTCATGGGAAAACACGATAATTCTGGGGGGTGTCTTGAGGAATTCCCCAGTTTGGGAAAGGGAAACTCACCTCAGGACCCTCAGGGTCCTTAGCTTCTGTGGCAAAAAGAATTTCAACACGCACTAGTCAAAGACGGAGGTTTAATTCAAGAAAAGTGGAGATGCACGTTCAAGGGGAAATGTGGGCCACCCCAAGAGTGTGGAAGTGGCCTTGGGATCTTTACAATCCTTTTCTTATAGAGCACCTAGAGAGGGGGGTGGCTAGGGGCACATGGCAACATTGGATGGCGGTCTTCTTCCTTTGAATTTTCAGGCTGACAAAAGGTAAAAATTCCTTGGGATAAGAATCCCAGGGAACTGAGGTGTGAAGCCGGGGTGCAGGGCAAATGTGTGATTTCCTCTGGGATCTTCCTCCCAGGAAATCATGCAAGCAGGGGGCTCTGACAAAAGGTGAACTTTTGCTTTTGGGATCTAATCGCCTCAGGAATTTCAGGTATGAAGCTAGGTCATTAAGATTAAAAGTGTGGCTCATTCAGGGCTTTTATCTAAGAGCGAACAAGCTCTGTAAAATGAAACTAGGGATTATGAAGTTTTCAGATTTTAAAACCATATTTTCCTTTCCTCCCCAATTTATCTCCTTCCTACCTAATATTTTCTTTCTTCTATCCTACCTCAGCACCTTGATCTTGGACTTACCAGTCTCCAGAACAATAAGAAATTAATTTCTGCTGTTTAAGTCACTCGGTCTGTGATATTTTGCTATGGTAGCCACAATAGTTTGAATTTAAAATGTCCCCCGAGCCCTCACAGAAACAAGATAGCAAGGTTGGAAGTGGGCTTGGTTGCTAAGGTGGGTCCCTGGGGGTGCAGCCTTAGGGATTGTGCTTGTGTCTGAATCCTCTTGCTTGCTCTCTCTCTTGCTTCCAGCCTCCATGACGTGAGGAGCACAGCCTTGTGCTCTCCCTCTCTCCAACTCCCACCGCCATGCCCTGAGCTCCAGACCCCGGCCTCCCATGGACTGAACCTGGAATCTTCGAGAAACTGTGAGCAAATAAATCTTCCATCCTCTAAATTGTGTTGTCAGGCTTTTGGGATTACAGCCGTGAAAATGCTGACTGAGACAGTAGCCTGAACAGACTAAAGCACACGTTTGTTCCATGTGTACCGGGGACATTGACAAACATTAGCATTCGCAAACATTGGCCATAAGTCAAGTCTCAACAAATTTCAAAGAGTTGGAATCAAACATATAATGTGTTTCTACCACAGCGCAATTCAGTGCAAACTCAAAAAAGAAAAAATTAAGAATCTTTATACATTTGGAAATTTTAAATCACTTCTTTGAAAAGTTGAAGAGGAAATCATAGTGAAAATGTTACAATGTATAGAAGAAAGTAATAATGAAAATATAACATAAAAGGCCGGTCGTGGTGGCGCACGCTTGTAATCCCAGTACTGGGGAGGTGGAGACTGGAGGATCTGGGTTCGCGGCCAGCCTTAGCTACTTAGTGAGGCCCTCCGCAACTTCGTGAGACCCGGTTTCAAAATAAAGTATAAAAAAAATAGGGCCGGGGGTGTAGCTCGGAGGTAGAATGCCCCTGGGTTCAATCCCCGGTACCGCAAAAAAAAAAAAAAAAAAATATATATATATATATATATAAAACATAAAAACCTGTGGAATAGTGCTACTGTGGTACTTAGGAGGAAATTTAAAATAAACTTATGCTAAAAGAGAAAAACCTGAAATTAATGAGTGAAGCATAATAAAATTAGAAAAAGTAATCAAGTTAAAAATAAAAAGTAATTGAAATAAGCAACACGGACTCATTAGTGAGCATCACTAAAGACAAAGTCAACACTTTCAAGAGATAAGTTTAATAATTATCTAAAAGGTTAATTCAGAAAAAGAGAGACAAAGGAACCAGGCATGGTGGCACGTGCCTGTAATCCCAGTACTTGGGAGTCTGAGACAGGAGGATCATAGGTTAGAGGCTAGCCTCAGCAACTTAGCAAGACCCTGTTTCAAAACAAACAATAAAAAGGGTTGGGGGTGTAGCTCTGTAACAGGCTTGCTTCTGACCCTGGCAGCTAACAGATGGCCTACTTGAAAGCTAACATTTGCCTCCTCCCCTCTTTTGTCCTCCCTCTCTTCTTGTCCCCCCATTAAGGAATAACATGCTCTTATCAGTTACTGACTTAACAGGCACCTGCAGGTCTGAGAAAGAACCGATTCTTACCAGTTTACTGACCAAAGGGATGAAGACTTGGCACTGTGGGTCTGAGAAAAACAAGTCAAGGGTGACTTAGACACGAATTTTTTCCCTTTTGATAAGCATACCAGCATGGCCCTGAAAGAGCCAGCTTTTAGAAGGGACTTGATTCCTTTGTTCGGGGAGAATCTAGGGCTTGTTCCTGAACACTTAAGTTCACTGTTTTATCCTATTTGCTAGCAAATCAATACATTTCTTGTTCCTTTTTCCCAAAGGTTGTCCCAATTATTTGATTTGGCAAATTGGGGCAGGTACAGGAATTTGGTTACAGCTCAGAGGTAGAATGCCCCTGGGTTCAATCCCCAGTACTCAACCCCCAAAAAATAAGAGAGAGAGAGAGAGAGAGAGAGAAGCAACTCCTTTTAAATGCAATTTAAAAGGAGGCAGAAGCTGGGTGTGGTGTTGCACGCTTGTAATCCCAGTACTTGGGAGGCTGAGACTGGAGGATCCGGGTTCGCGGCCAGCGTCAGCTACTTAGTAAGGCCCTCCGCAACTTAGTGAGACCCGGTTTCAAAATAAAGAATAAAAAAATAGGGCTGGGGTATAGCTCGGAGGTAGAATGCCCCTGGGTTCAATCCCAGTACCGCAAAAAAAAAATAATAATAAAAATAAAAAAATAAAAGGAGGCAGAACTACTATTACATTACAGATGTAAAATATGCTAAGAGAACAGTATAAAAACAGCATGCCAAACATTTTGAAGACTTAGATGAAATGAAACTATACTAATAAAAAATAACTTGCCAAAACAGACTTGAGGAGATATAGGACAGTCCCACAACTTTATGAAATTTTTACAGTAAAAAAGTACAAGCTCAGGTAATACTACAGGGGATTTTCACCAAGCCTCTAAGAAACATACAATTTCAAAATTATACAAAATCTTCCAGAAAATAGAAAAATAGGCAAAGCTTTTATGGTCTATCATGTTTTTTCAAATGTTCGCCAGTTTCTCAATATGGTCATGTGAAGAAATGAGCATACTGGTCAGTGCACTGGTCAGTTTGTAAAAACTTTGCATTTGGAAAATTTTTCATGTTTATCAACTTTGTCTCCTTTCTCCATGTTTGCAAGTAGAAATATAACGGCATATTATTTCATTAAAGCTGCCAATTTGGAGTATATAACTGAGTCCCAACTCTTCAAAATAAACTCAAGGATAAAGCATTAAGTTACTGTATTTTAGTGTAGGAAATTTTTTTTTTGAGATACTGGGGATTGAACCCAGGGGCATTCTACCTCAGAGCCCAGCCCTTTTTTTATTCTTTATTTTGAAACAGGGTTTTATGAAGTTGCAGAGGATCTCACTAAGTAGCTGAGGCTGGCCATGAACCCGGATCCTCCTGTCTCAGCCTGCCAAGTACTGGGATTACAAGCGTGTGCCACCACACCCGGCTTAGTGTAGGAAAATTTTTTTAAAAATCAAAGGATTATTTACAAGATCTTTGAAGAAATTATCATTTCCTCTATTAGAAGCAATCTAAAAACTTATAAAAAGAATTGAAGATATGCTTGATTAACAAAAGTTAAAATTCTTTTGCATTGAAAATAGAATTGAGATTAAAAGGAAAAAACATACTAGGAAGATATTTGCAGCAAATTTTTAATATATAACATATCTCAAGCCACCAGTAGATAAATGGGTAAGAGGTAGTACACAAAGAAAGTTCTGATTAACAAATATATGGAAAATGTTCAGCCTCACTAGTGTGTGTGTGTGTGTGTGTGTGTGTGTGTGTGTGTGTGTGTTACTGGGGATTGGCCCAGGGGTATTCTACTTCCAAGATACACACCCAGTCCTTTTTTTAAATGTTTTTGTTTTGAAACAGAGTCTCACTAGTTTGCTGAGAGTCTCACTACATTGCTGAGGCTGTCCTCTCCTATCTCAGCCTCCCAAGTACTGGGATTACAGTCATGCGCCACCATACCCATTCTCAGCGTCACTATTAATAACAATGTCAAGTCAACCTTGAGCTAATCATTCATAACTATTAAACTTTTCAAAATTTTTAAATATTCACACTAAAAAATGATTGCCATATTCCTACATGCTGGTGGTAATATAAGGTGTGGCACTAATTTTTTTAATCTGCTAGGAAATACATTCTAACGAAATAATAGAGCAAAAAAAACAGCAAATGGCTATATCCATGAAGATAGTGCACTAATACCTATAAGAGAAAGTATTTGAAAACAATCTCCATACCCATGTAAACGAGGGTCCATTGAGGGTCCATTAAGTTAATGGAATAACAACATCTTGCTGCCAAGATGTTACTAAGCAACCATCAAAGGAGATAACGATGAGACCATGAAATAGCACAGGAAGTGCTAATAACGCAGTGAAACTCAGATTATAGATCAGTGAGACTCAGATTATAAATCAGTCAAATCACCAAGATTTCAACTACAGACGATAGATGCAAGAGGAGTTGGAAAGGCGTCCGAAAACAAGTAAGTCAATTATTGGATGACAGTAATGGCATCATGGGTGATTTATATTTTATCGTTTAAACTTCCTTTCATTTTGTTGTAAAACTGCCTTTGATTTTTTTACATAAATTGTTTCAGTGATGAGAGATGATGCGAGCTAGCCCTTCGAACCCAAGAATTTTAGTGTGGACATTTGTCAGGAAGAATGGATTTGAAGGATGATCATTAAACTTTCGACAGATTTATTTAATGATATTAGAGCATTTGGCCACGCTTATATCACTCTTAGTCGCTCATCAGTACAAGTAATTTCTCAGAAGCTTTTTATTTCCTTCTTTCTGTTTTCATTTAATTAGAGTCACATACTAACCATAAAAGTATCAAAAAGCCCAGTGCTGGCCACTGCCCCAGGACCCAGTGGAGGGGCTAGAAAAGAGGTGCGGGGAAAGAAGCCCCGCTCCCTCTCCAGGAGGCATAGAGCACAGGGGGCCTCAGCAAATGATTTTCTTGGCTGCCACTTACAGAAGTTTGGATTCAGGATTTGTTCCTAGTGTCCAAGACTTTTTGACAACAAACTGACAGAGGCAGATGCTTACCTACATATTATTTATTTATTTATTTATTTATTTATTTATTTATTTATTTTGTGGTACTGGGTATTGAACCCAGGGGCATTCTACCTCTGAGCTACACTCCCAGCCCTTACTTATATTTTATTTTAAAACAGGGTCTCTCTAAGTTGCTGAGGCTGGCTTTGAACCTGTGATCCTCCTATCTCAGCCTTCCAGTACTGAGATTACAAGTATGCACCACCATGCCTGACTTAACCTAGAAATTTTGATAGAACAAGTAAAGCTTTATGATGACAAGCTTCTAAACTATAAAGATGAAGAACAGAGAAAGAAAACTGAAACTCTCAAAGAGACAACCAACAGCATGGTAGAATCAATTAAACGCTGCCTTGTGATGCTGCAGATGGCTAAAGACCAGAGTAACGCAGAGAAGCACACAGATGGACTTCCAAGTATTATTAATCCTGTAGATGCAATATATCAAGCCCAGACCCTTGGAATCTGTGATCAGCACAACGCCTTCCCAGATTGTCTTACCTCCAGAACCTACTCAGTTGTATAAGTCAGAGCAGCATCCATCTTCCCTACCCAAGAGACCTCTATTAGCTACCTTGGGGCATCAACAGACTCCAACACCAAATAGTACCAGCATTGCATAGAAGCAATGCTTCTCTGTCCAATGGAGCAAGTGAGGCTGGCCTTTTCCGTTCACATGATGATAGAGACAATGATGGGGAGGCAAGGTCGGTGGAGAAGCACAAGAGGTTAGCATGCACCTCTGCTACAGTAGTTCTTTATTCTTGAGAGAAAATCTCTTTTAGAAATGTATACAGACTTCTATGCATATCTGGACCTGTTTGTGAGCATTAGTGATCAGAAAGATCCCAGGTATCAGGTATGTCAGGTTGTGAAATGGTACCTCTCAGCCTTTCACCCAGGAAGGAAGGGATCAGTTGCCAAAAAGCCATATGTCCCTGTGTTGGGTGAGATCTTTCCATGTCACTAGACATTACCAAATGATACTGAAGAGAACACAGAGCTAGTTTCAGAAGGACCAGTGCTCTGGGTTTCCAAAAACAGCGTAACCTTCGGGGCCAAGCAGGTTTCCCATCATCCACCCATGTCATCCTTTTATGCCAGGTATTTTAACAAGAAGATACAATTCAATGCTCCTATCTGGACTAAATTAAAATTCCCTGGGATGTCAATTGGGATGGATAACACAGGGCAGGGGTGCATCTCATGTGTAGACTGTGGTGAACATTCCATTATCACACTCCCTAATGGTTATGGAAGGTCTATC
Organism: Glis glis; assembly: GCA_004027185.1. Classification (NCBI taxonomy): domain Eukaryota; kingdom Metazoa; phylum Chordata; class Mammalia; order Rodentia; family Gliridae; genus Glis; species Glis glis. The sequence goes on from PVJS01002188.1 coordinate 81,598, forward strand.
TTGACAGTGCCCTGGGTGGAATTAGGAGGAGAATGCAATATTAATTGTTCCGAAATGAGCTATGGTGCAAATATCATCTTCCACGCTAAACCTTTCCATGGGGGCAAGAAACACAGACTCACTGGTGAGATCTTTCCTCCAAATGATGAAAAGTCTTTGCTCAATTGAAGGAGAATGGAATGGTGTAATGTATGCAAAAAATGCAACAGAAGAAAATACAGTCTTCATAGATACCAAGATGTTGCCTATACTCAAAAAGAAAGTAAGAAAGTTGGAAGATCAGAATGAGTACGAAGCCCACCGCCTTTAGAACAAGGGTCACTTTCAACTTAAAAATCAGAGACCTTGAGGCAGCAACTGAAGCAAAGCACAGATTTGAAGAAAGACAAAGAGCAGAAGCCCGAGAAAGGAAGGAGAAGGAACTTCAGTGGGACACACAGTGATCCCACGAAGATGGAAATTGCTGGGATTAGGATGAACCATTATTGAAATGTCTTGGTGCTGAGAAGCATTAGGTTGAGAAACACAAAGTTTACACCTGATGTCCAGGGTAAGAGGCATAATTAAGCAACACTCTTCCTTCGGGAGAACCTATCACTCCCTCCTACTGTAGTGGCTCCTAAGTCAGGGATACTGGACTCTCTGGTGCACATGAAAAATTAAAGCTGGAAATGCTTCCTTTTTTTCCCTCTGTGGCAGTTATGATTTTGACTTTGATCCTGAGAAAATTTCAGGTCCTGAAACGAGATGTCTGCTCCTTTTCCAGACCCCATGCTTTGAAAAACATGTATAAACCCAAGGCTCACTCTGCTCTCTAGTTCTGTTGTTAAGACATGACGTACAACCTGCTTCCCAGTTACATATAATCTTGGGTTCTTGTAATATATATTTATATATAGTACATACGCACACACAAACACACATACATACATATGTGTGTGTTATATATGTGTATGTGTGTGTATACACACACCCGTAAATATACCTGATGGCAGGTCTTCCATAAATACTTCATCTGCTGTAAATATTGGTTCCTCAAAGTTGTTTTAGAAAATTAGTGTAATATATTTAAGTCAAATGTTACAAAATATCATGGTTTCACCTACAATAACTTATTTTGGAATTGAACTATTGTTAAATTGCATCTAAAACTTGGATTATAGTTTAATTATACTCAGAGTTTCTTTTATGTGTATGTGGGTGGTTCTACCAGGGGGGGTTTACCTCCGAGCTACACCCCCACTCCTATTTTATTTTTTATTTTGAAACAGGGTCTCACAAAGTTGCTGAGGACCTCGCTAAGTTGCTGAGGCTGGCCTTGAATCTGCAATCCTCCTGTCTCAGCCTCAAGTGCTGGGATGACAGGCATGTACCCCCATGCCTGGTTTACTCACTGCTTCTTAAGGCTTCATAAAGTAATTTTTCCAACCTTTAAAAAAATCCCAGTGCTGTTTCCATGGGAGATTTGACATGGCTAATAACAAGTTCTGTGGTTTATAGAACAATTTCTGTGATCTATCTTCCCCAACAAGAGTCTATTTCACGATGTGCCAGTACTTCAAACATTCCTAGAGGTCAATTGAATGTTGGTATCTAGATTACATGATCAAATTTAGCTTCCATTAGTGGAACACAGACATGAGATGAGTTACTACACATACTTGTGTTGGACTTACTTGTTCTGAGAGGATGAAAGAGTCAGTCAGCCCTTGTCAACTGAAGGCAGATAACTGGCAGGGCTCTCTTCTCATAAACTATTTTCTTCTCCCTACTTTTAATTATTTCCATCATTACATGGGAATCCTTTGACCTCCTACATTGGGATACAAGCAAGAAGAGAAACAGAGGTTTGGTGATTTTAAAAAAAAGTGTACTGGATGTGGGGAAATAGGAATCCTTATATACTGTTGGTGGCATTGCAAATTAGTGCAGCCGCTGTGGAGATCAGTATGTATGTTCTTCAGAAGACTGGGAATGCAACCACCATATGACCCAGCTATACCACTCCCGGGCATCTTTCCAAAGGAACTGAAGTCACAGTATTATAGTGAGACATTCATATCCATCTCTATAGCAGCACAATTCACAATAGCCAAATTATGGAACCAGCTTAGGTATCCACCAACAAATGAATGGATTATGAAACTGTGGTATATATATATATATATATATATATATATATATATATGCAATGGAATTTTATTCAACTATAAGAATATTATGGTAAGTGAGATCATCCAGTCACAGAAAGCCAAGGGTCATATATATATTTTTTTTTCCTCATATGTCAAAGTTAGGGAGAAATGTGATATAAGAGGGACTCTAGATAAAGGAGGAGAAACCCCAGTGAAGAAAATGGAGGGGATCTTGGGGGGAAGGTTGGGCAGGGGAGGGAGACTTGATGAAGAAAGCACTTCAAATGATGCTCTGTACATATAAGAGATTATCGGTGACAATCTCAATATCATGCACGGGGAAGGGGAGGGAGCAGAGTGGAGTCTGGGAGGGAAACTCACCAAGTGCTGTGTGATGTGTGTCCCTATCACTCTGAACCTCATTATGATGCATGAGTATAACACCCCAATAAAAGTATATTTTATAAAAAAGTGTCCTTACAATACAGGGGAACATCTGTGCATGGGGAAGCTTCCCTTAGCGACAGTTTGACTTTCAGTTACTTCTCTTTTAAAGCTGTTACTTCCAGCACTGATGGACAGTTGTAGCAGCCTTTGGCTTCTGTTAGAAAGCAAATAACAAGTCCTTATGTGATAATCATAGTTAAAATTGAGTCCTTAGCAGCTGATACTCATAGCGTAAATGATACTTCACAAAATGCATGTATTATTTCCTTCCATTCCTACAACAACATCGCATTCCCCAAGTATGATTATCCTCATTTTACAGATGATAAAATTGAGGTTCAGAGAGATAACAGATAAACCAAACTATGGGAATTTATAATAGCTGAACCAAGATGTGTATGAGTCTTCCATAGTTTAAGATAAAAATGTATCTCAAAATTATGCAACTAGGAAGTTGCATAGCCGGGATTCAAGCACAGGTCTTCCAACTCCAAACCTCATGCTCTATGGCAAACAGACAATTACACTCTTCTTAGGGAGGGGTGCCTTTCTCCTCATCTTTGCAAATAAACATGTACGTGTGCCAGTATGCATAGCAGGATGGATAAAATGCCGTTTAAATCCCTGAGCTGACTTTGCTTCTGTGTCTTGTGGAGGAATTAGGGAAGGAGGGTGGAGAGCACAGCTTAAATCACAAGAGGTGAAAAATATGTCACTAAACACTCATTAAAAATAGAGGAAGGCAGCTGGGCGTGGTGGCGCACACTTGTAATCCCAGTGCTTGGGAGGCTGAGACCGGAGGATCTGGGTTCACGACCAGCCTCAGCTACTTAGTGAGGTCCTCCGCAACTTAGTGAGACCCTGTTTCAAAACAAAGAATAAAAAATAGGGCTGGGGGTGTAGCTCGGAAGTAGAATGCCCCTGGGTTCAATCCCCAGTACCGCAAAAAAACAAACAAAAAAAATAGAGAAAGGCAACTGAAATCTTAAAGCCTGTGCCTTTTCTTTTGTTGGATGAAAAGGTATATATTGCTCTTTATTTTGGAAGAGCCTATTAATGAGCTTTTGGATATGCAAAAGTAGGTCCAAACTGAGTAGAGGAGTGGAAAGACAAATTATTCTATATAGTAATGTGATGGAAATTGCATGTAGACAGAGGGAAACGGGATTGTATAGCAATGTAGGAGATGGATTCTTAAAAGCATCTAATACTCAGGTTGTTGTTTGGGGATTTTTTGTTGTTGTTTTGTTTTTGTGGTGTGTGTTTGTGTGTGTGTGTGTGTGTGTGATACTGGGGATTGAATTTAGGAGCATTCTACCTCTGAGCTACACTCCCAGCTCTTTCCTTAATTTTTTTTTTTTGAAGCAGGGTCTAGGTTGCTGAGATTCTCACTGAATTGCTAAGAGTCTGGCCTCAAACCTGTGATTCTCCTGTCTCAGCCTCCCAAGTACTGAGATTATAGACATGCGCCACCACACCCAGCTAAAACTCAGTTTTAAGATTCTTTTGTTGTTGTTGTTGTTGTTGTTTTACTTCCTGCAACGTGATAACTCTTCATCATTGTGGACCTTCTCAAAGTCTTCACACATATACACATGCTGATGTACATACATACATACATACACACATACACACATACACACAAAATGCCTTGCATAAAGGATTTGGGAAAAAAAGAAAAAAAACTGTTTCACATATAGCAGAAAGAAGAGTAGGAGGTGAGTTTAGTTGGATTCAAAATTCAAAGGGAAAAAGTGACCAGAACACCAACCCCCTGGAATCTGCAAAAATGTGTAGGAAAGTATTAGACTTCATTCAGAATTTAAATCTCAAAGGAAATGTTGACTCCACAATGTTTGGGTAAATAATACATATCTGGGTTGTAATATCCTTTATGTTCAGTTACCTATCTTTAGAAAAGATGTGTATGAGTACTCTATAGTTCAGTTCATCCAAGTATTCAACCCACAGTTATGCAGTGCCTATCAAGTGCCAGGCATTGTTGCTACACACTAAGAATGTCCAGCAGAACGAGACACAATTCTTTTTCTGGACAATTGAATGGTTCACTGTGAGAGAAAGATAAGGAAATGGACAATTTCTATTCAGAGTACTAGGAAAGAAGTCAGTCGCAATGCTATGAAAATCCAAAAACGAAGCCGGGTATGGTGGTGCACATCTGTAATCCCAGTACTTTGGAGACTGAGACAGGAGGATCACAGGTTCTAGGACAGCCTCAGCAATGTAATAAGACTCTCAGGAATCTATTGAGACCCTGTTTCAAAGCAAAAAATAAAATAGGGGATGGGGGTCAGAGGTAGAATGCCCCTGAGTTCAATCCCCAGTAACACACACACACATACACTTCAGAAAAGAGACACCCAATCCAATTTTAAGGTCACAGTACTTGGGAGGCAGAGACTGGAGGATCCGGGTTCGAAGCCAGCCTCAGCTACTTAGTGAGGCCCTCCACAACTTCGTGAGACCCGGTTTCAAAATAAAGGATAAAAAATAGGGCCGGGGATGTAGCTCGGAGACAGAATGCCCCTGGGTTCAATCCCCGGTACCGCAAAAAAAAAAAAAAGAAATAGTTGGTAAATATATCTTCTAGATTTTTCAGAACAAACTCGATTTCAAATAATTTGTCTCCAGCAATATATTTAGAAGTGCTAGTCCATGTACCCTGATAAATGACTCAAAAAATATAGTCACTACTTCCATAATCTACCCGGAGTTTATCCATCTTTAGGAATGAATGTCTTTTCACCTTTAAAATCTCTGAGAGCGCCAGTGCCGGCACAGATGGAATAAGTTCACTACACGGCCTCTTGCCTACTGCTTGCAACAAAAATCTCTGGACAGAATACAAGAGCAAACCGGGCGTGGTGGCGCACGCTTGTAATCCCAGTACTTTGGGAGGCGGAGACCGGAGGATCCGGGTTCGCGGCCAGCCTCAGCTCTCGCTCTCTCTCTGTCTCTCTCTCTCTCTCTCTCTCTCTCTCCCTAGTGAGGCCCTCCGCAACTTCGTGAGACCCGGTTTCAAACTAAAGTATAAAAAATAGGGC
>PVJS01002189.1:0-56676 GCA_004027185.1 Glis glis
AAGAACAAGAAATGACTTACAACAAGAACATACCTATTCTGAGTAGAGAGGAAGGTCAAGGCTTAGGGGAATACTTCTCTTCACTGGTCAACTAGTAAAAATCAAAGCCAAAATATAATCTTTTACTTTACAAATATCCTGTTTGAAAAGATGATAACTCCTTTTTCCAAATGTAACATTTTAAAAAGTTAAGCTTTACTAAAAATAACAGTAACAGAAATTTATCTGCTTCTATAATATTAATAGCTAACATTTACTGAGTGTAAATGGTTCTCTGCTATGTAATTTATACTCGTTAAATCCTGGCCACATCCTTGAGAGAGGTATGAAATAACTTCTATTTTAGTTGAGGGAACAAAGGCTCAGGAAGAACACATAACCAGTCTAACTCCACAAGGCTAGTTAGTGGAAAAAAGTTAAGATCCCACCCAAATCCAGAGCAGGGCTGCCCAGTAGAACGTAGTGTGCTGGGAAACATTCTGTACCTATGCTGTCCAACTAGGCGGCCACCAACCACACATGGCAACCAGACACTTGAAATGTGGCTAATATGATTACGAAGATGAATTTTCGTTTCTATTTCAATTTAACAAATTTATTTATATTTTATTTTTATACATTTATTTGGTGCATTGTAATTATACATCGTACTGGGGTATAGAGTTATAGAAACTTACATGTACACAATTCTTGGAGCACTTCCCTCCTCCCGGTGCCATCCCTCCCCTCCCTGTACATATCTTTGAGATTGAAATTGGTAATTTTGTATACATACCTTCCATTATTTCTTTTTTTTTTTTTTGCGGTAGCGGAGATTGAACCCAGGGGCGTTCTACCTCCGCGCTACACCCCCGGCCCTATTTTTTTTATACTTTTTATTTTGAAAACGGGTCTCACGAAGTTGCGGAGGGCCTCACTAGGTAGAGAGAGAGAGAGAGGAGAGAGAGAGAGAGAGAGAGAGAGAGAGAGAGAGAGACCTTCCATTATTTCAACAGTTACACTCTCTAGGTCTCTATCCCGACCACATTCCCTCCCTTAAACCATCTCTGTCACTCCAATAGAGTCTCTGTTCTTCTACCTGATGAACCCTTATTCCCGAAATTCTATCTAGAGAAAACATACAACTATTCATTTTTTGAGATTGGCTAATCGCAGCACAATATTCTTGAGTTCCATCCACTTCCCTGCAAATGACATGAATTTGTTCTTCCTTATATGGCTGAGGAAAATTCCATTGTGTGTATATACCACAGATTTGGGATCGATTCATCTGTTGATGGACACCTAGGCTGGTTCCAAAATTTGGCTATTGTAAATTGTATTGCTATGAACATGGATATGCATGTATTGCTATAATATTCTGCCTACAATTTCTTTGGGAAAATGTCCAGGAAGAGAATCGCTGGGTCATATGATGGGTCCATTCCCTATATTCTGGGAAACCTCCACACTGATCTGCATAGTGGGTGTACTAGTTTTCAGTCCTACCAAGAGTGTATGAGAGTTCCTACTTCCCCACATCCTTGCCAGCATTTCTTAGTTTGTGTTCTTGATGACTGCCATTCTAACTGGTTAGATGGAATATCAGTGTACTTTTGATTTGCTGTTTACTGATTGTTAGTGATGTTGAACATTTTTTAATATATTTATTGGCCATCTGTATTTCTTCTTTTGAGAAATCTCTATTCAGATCAGTTACCCATTTGATTGAGTTATTTTGTTTGTTTAGTCTTTTGTTTAGTGTTAAGTTTCTTAAGCACTTTGCATATTCTAGATATTAGTCCTTAATCAGAGGGATCGGTGAAAAGGTTTCTCATTCTGTAGGTTCTCTCTGTAGACTCTTGGTGGTTTCCTGTGCTGCACAGAGGCTTTTTAATTTAATGCCATCCCATTTATTATTTCCTGTTTTAATTTCCTGAGCTTTTGGGGTCTTATTGAGGAAGTTTCTATCAGTACCTCTATGTTGGAGTGTTGTACCTATGCCCTCTTCTAGCATATTCAAAGTTTCCGGTCTAATTTCTAGGCATTTCACCCATCTTGAGTAGACTCTGGAGCAGGCTGAGAGGTTGGGGTTTAATTCAATTCTTCTACATATGGATAACCAGTTTTCCCAAAACCATTTGGTAAAAACTTTCTTTCTCCAGCATCTGCTTTTGACGCCTCTATCAAAGATCAACAGATTATAAATATGAGGCTTTGTTTCTGAGTTTTCAATTCTGTTCTATTGGTCTATCTGTTTTTATGCCAACACCATGCTCTTTTTATTACTATTGTTTTGCAGTATAATTTGAAATCAGGTATTGTAATGCCTACGGCAAGGTTCTTATTGCTAAGAATTGCTTTATCTATTCTGGGCCTTTTGTTTTCTATATGCATTTTATGACTGATTTCTCTAGATATGTGAAGAATGACCATGATATTTTAATAGGGATTGCACTGAATATGTAGATCGCTTTTGGTAAGATGGCCATTTTGATTATTTTTATTCTGCATATCCAAGAGCATGAGAGGTCTTTCTATCTTCTAAGATCTTCAATTTTTTTCTGTAGTGTTTTATAATTGTCATTGTAGATGTCTTTTACTTTCTTAATTAAATTTATTCCAAAGTATTTTATCCTTTTTGAGGTTATTGTGAATGGAATTATTTTCTGGATTGCTTTTTCAGTGGATCTGTGATTGGTATATAGGAAAACTAGTAATTTTCACAAGTTGATTTTGTATCTGGCTATTTTGCTGAAGCTATTTATCACCTCTAGATATCTTCTGGTTGAGTTTTTTGGATATTCTAAGTAAAGGATCACATAGCCTTAATGATGCCGAGGTTCGTTCCTTCAACCCCTAATTTCTTCAGTGTTCTTATCATGAAAAGGTATTGGATTTTGTCAAATGCTTTTTCTACATCTATTGAGATGATGTGATTTCTTTCCTTGGCTCTTTAATGTGGTGGATTACATTTACTGATTTCATATGTTGAACCAAGTTTGCATCCCTGGAATGAAACCGACTTGGTCATGGTGTACTATTTTCTTGATGTAGTTTTGAATGTGAATTGCTAATATTTCATTAAGAATGTTTGCATCTATGTTCATTTGTGACATTGGTCTGTAATTTTCTTTTCTCATTGTATCTTTATTTGATTTGAGGATTAAAGTGTTGCTGGCTTCATAGAATGAGTTTGGTAGTATTCCTTATTTTTCTTTTTTTTTATTCCTTATTTTTCTATTTCATAGAATAATTTGAGGAACACTGGACTTAGTTCTTCTAAAAAGTCTCATAGAATTCAGCTGGGAATCCATCTGGACCTGGATTTTTCTTTGACGGGAGACGTTTTATTGCTGTTTCGATCTCTTTGCTTCTTATTGGTCTGTTTAGGTTTTCTCTGTCCTCTTGTTTCAATTTAGGTAGTTTGCAGGTGTCTAGGGATTTGTCAATTTTGTCTAGTTTTTCTAGTTTATTGGATTATAAGTTTTCAAAATAGGTTCATATAATTTTCTGGATTTTCCGCATTATTCATGGTGACATCTCCTTTTTCTCTTCTTAGCATTTTGGGTCTGTTCTCTCTATGCCACAAGATAATCAGAATGTATAACATAGAGGCTAAGGAGAGAATCCTAAAAGCATAGCAAGAAAAAGACCAGGTGTCATTCAGAGGTAAAAAAAAAATAAGAATCATTCCAGATTTCTCATCCCAAGTACTGAAAGACAGGAGGGCATGGAATGATGCACTTTAAGCCCTTAGAGATAACAACTTCCAACCAAGATTGCTATATCCAGCAAAGCTATCCTTCAAAATGGATGGAAAAATAAAAGCCCACCAAGATAAGCAGAAACTAAAATGATTCATGACAACCAAACCAGCACTAAAACAACACTCAAAGAAGGAAATCACAAAGAAGAAATGAAAAATAAACATTGGAACCAGAGAAGGGATGAATACCACCAGATCAGCAACTAAGCAAAGGAGAAAAAAATATTGTTTCAAACAGAAAACATAATTCAAAATGACAGGAACTAAAAGTCATCTCTCTATAGTAACAATGAATGTGAATGGTTTCAACTCCCCAGTTAAAAAACATAGGTAAATTGGATTAAAACTCATAATCCAACTATATGCCATCCATAAGAAACACACCTTCTATGCAGATTTACAAGCTGAAGGTGAAAAACTGAAAAAAGCTATTTTTTGCAAAAGGAGACTGAAAGCAGTCAGGGGTAGTAGCTATCCTCAGAACTGACACAGTAGACTATAAGCCAAAACTTTTCAGAAGAGATAAAGGGGATCACTTCTTACTAATAAAAGGAACCATTCAAAATAAAGATATAACCATAGTAAATATTTATGCCAACTATTGATGCACCTACCCAAGTAAAAGAAACTCTTCTTTACTTGAAGACCCACATAAACCCCAATACAATAATCCTGAGAGACCTTCACACACCTCTCACACTATTAGATTGGTCATGCAGACAAAAGATTAATAAAGACACTTCAGACCTAATGAACTCTATAAACAATCGGACCTAACAGATATTTACAGAATACTCCATCCCAAAATAGCTGAATACACATTCTTCTCAGCTGCTCATGGAAGCTTCTTCAAAATAGACCATATTATAGACCACCAAACAAGCACCAGAAAATAAAAAAATGATATCATTTCTTGCATCCTTTCAGATCATGACAGAAAGTAAAGATCAACAACAAGAAGATGCAGAGGAATCACATAAATACATGGAGATTGAATGATATACTGCTAAATGAAGACTAGATCAGAAAAGAAATAAAGGGAGAATTTTTAAAAACCTCAAGGCCCTTGAAAAACAAGAACAAACTAACCCCAAAGCCAGCACAAGGCAGAAAATAATCAAAATCAGAGCAGAAATTAATGAAATAGAAAACAACAACAACAAAATAATCTAGAAGGATCAATAAAACAAAAAGCTGGTTTTCTAAAAAGATAAATAAGATTGATAAATGCTGAGCCAACTAACTAAAAGAAAGAGAGAATAGATCCATTTTAAATAAATTTACATAGATACCTGTGGCTGGTGGTTACAGTGCTGGACAGAGAACCTACAGAGCATTTGTGGGCAAAATATAGGCTGCAAGACAAATCTAGCCAAACGCCTGTTTTTATATGGCTGTGAGCTAAAAATGTCATATTTTAAATTTCTATTTGCATTTATTTTAGAAGGCTGGCAATTGAACCATGGGTCTCACAAATTGAAGATAAGGGCTGTACCACTGAGCTATATATCCATAGTTCCTGTTTTTCATATTTTTTAACTGGGAGGAGGAAGACTGGAAAGGAGGAGAAGAAAAGAAAAAAAGGCTGTAGCAGCAGCAGCAATAAAGACAGTAGATAGCCTACAAAGCTAAAAATATTTACTATCAGCCCATGAACAGAGAAAATCTGCTGAGCCCCACCCAAGAGAGATGGTATTAACCACCATAATTATTGCTCTCAAGAAGACTTCAGACCCCATCCCCCATTTAAATATTAATAGTATGAGGATGACAAGAACTATGGTAATGTGAACATTTCCCTATTTTCTGTTACAGTATTTAAACTATCTAAGTCTGAGCAAAGGCAAAAAATGCTGACCAAGATGTAACCTAATTAAGTTCTGTGTGGTCAGCACCAAAATAACATTTCACATTTACGAACTGCTTTTGGAAGCATTATCTCATGGTTTATGTTAAACAAATTCACAAGCAAATATGTCCATTTTGCATTAGAGAAAAATGAAGTCGGGCATGGTGGCACACACTTGTAATCCCAGTACTTGGGTGTCTGAGACAGGAGGATCACAGATTAATGGCCACCCTCGGCAATTTAGTGAGGCCCACCACAGCTAAGCAAGACCCTGCTTCAAAATAAAATATAAAATAGGGCAGGGGTGTAGCTCAGAGGTAGAAAGTTCCTGGGTTCAATCTCCATACTATATACATAAGAGAGAGAGAGAGAGAGAGAGAGAGAGAGAGAGAGAGAGAGAGAGACAGAGAGAGAAATAAAGTGAAAACCATGCTCCAGGCTACTTTGAAGGACTAGCAACTCTAAGTTCAATGATGTGCCCATGAAGCAAGATTTGCGTAGAAATTTGAGAACATGGTGCAAATACCAGGGCCACATTAGTACCAGGGTAAGTTTGACTGATTCATTTATTTATGTATTTATTTTGCAGTGCTGGGGATTGAACCCAGGGCCCCGTGCACGCTAGGCAATGTTGTACTGCTGAGCTACTTCTCCGGCCCCTAAGTTAAACTAATTCCAACAGAATAGCTAAGGTCATGGGTTTTCTTCCTCTGTGGGAGAAATAACTCCACTGTCACCAAGTAAGTGGTTGCATAGGGAGAGGTGGTACAAGGCTCCTCCAGGGCCACTTCCAGGTTCAGAACTATTGCTGTCTCTTAAGGATAAGGGGCCTTTTCACAGCAGGTCCCCAAAACCAAAAGGAACAAAGTGCCCAAGGGTCCAGGTACACTCAGAAGTGGGGGCAATAGAGCCGGGCGTGGTGGCGCACGCTTGTAATCCCAGTACTTGGGAGGCAAAGACCAGAGAATCCGGGTTCACGGCCAGCCTCAGCTACTTAGTGAGGCCCTCTGCAACTTCGTGAGACCCGGTTTCAAATTAAAGTATAAAAAATAGGGCCGGGGGTGTAGCTTGGAAGTACAACACCCCTGGGTTCAATCCCTGGTACCACCAAAAAAAACCAAAAAAACAAAAAAACCAGAAGTGGGGGCAGTATTGTTCCCTTCTACCTGGGAGGCTGAGAAAGGAGGATCACAGGTTTGAGGACAGCCTTAGCAATGTAGCAAGACTCTCAACAATCTAGGAAGGTCCTGTTTTAGAGAAATAATACAAAACAAAAACATGAAATAAAGATATGAAAGGGCCTGAGGTAGAATGCTGCTGGGTTCAATACCCAGTAACACACACACACACACACACACACACACACACACACACACACACACAATACCACTCTCTTTTCAATAGCTGAGACCTTTGGAAACACACTGTAGCAGCCAGTCAGTCTTCTCTCTAACACCCTTCATGCCAGTCCTGTGATTTGCAGCATGTAAGGATCCTCTGGGACTCGGGGTGTGTAGCTAACCATATTTCCATATTTCCCTGGGACTGCTGACTGTCCCCAGGTTTCCCTGGAGGTTACACATGAGCCCTCAGTATTTTGTATCACTTCCTTATGCTCTAAACCCCATGGTTCAATAAAGTAGGTACATGTGGCCAATATAAGCTAATTAGGTAATATAAAAATCTAGTTCTGCAGCTGCATGCACATGCAACTCAAGCTCAGTAGCCACATGTAGCTGGTGGCTGGTGGCTACCATACTGGACAGCACAGATACAGAACATCTCCATCATCACTGCAAGTTCTATTGGACTGTCGCAACCTGTCATGGTTTGGATTTTTTTTAATTTTATTTATTTTTTTTGCGGTACTGGGACTGAACCCAGGAGCATTCTACCTCTGAGCTACACCCAAGCCCTATTTTTTTTTATTCTTTATTTTGAAACAGGGTCTCACTAAGTTGCGGAGGGCCTCACTAAGTAGCTGAGGCTGGCCGCAAACCTGGATCCTCCGGTCTCAGCCTCCCAAGTACTGGGATTACAAGCGTGAGCCACCACGCCTGGCTCGGTTTGGATCTTAAATGTCCCCCAGAAGCTCATGTGTTGAAGGCTTGGACCTCATTGTAGCAGTGTTCAATGAATTAAGCAACTGATGAATTCAGAGCTTAATAGGCTTTGGAGGGGTGGAAACTTTAAGAGGTAGCACCTACTTGGAGATAGCAGGTTATTGGGGGCACACCCTTAAAGGGAATACCAGTCCCCAGCTCATTCTTCTTTCTCTTTCTCTCAATCTTCTTGCTGTCTACAGTGAAGTGAGCAGCTCTGCTCCACCACATGACCCCTCAATGATGTTCTGCCTAAAGGCAAAGGAGCTAGCTGACCATGGACTGAAACTGTGAACCAAAATAAATCTTTTCTCTTTATAAGTTAATCATTGTAAGGTTTTTTTTGTGTGTGTGGTACGGGGGATTGAACCCAGGGGCATTCTACCTCCGAGCTACACCCCCAGCCCTATTTTTTATTCTTTATTTTGAAACAGGGTCTCACTAAGTTGCGGAGGGCCTCACTAAGTAGTTGAGGCTGGCAGCGAACCCGGATCCTCTGGTCTCAGCCTCCCAAGTACTAGGATTACAAGAGTGTGCCAGCACACCCAGCTTCTCAGGTATTTTGACACAGAAACGTAAAGCTGACACACAGCCTGAAACCTTATATTCTAATTCTGATTAGATACAAACACATGACTAGGGAGATCATGCTTTCCTTCTAACTTCTGAATGGTAATATACCAATGCCACATAACTATTACCAAATTACTACCATTAATTACTAATACAATTCCTTCACACCATTACAAATTCAATTCATCATAGAGATTGTTTTTGAAACACTGGCCTCTATACATTTCCCTTTGCCTGTCCAACACTGAATCATTTCTCTATGTGTTTATCTGAAAGTTTTACTTGGCAATCCCATTTCTCACCTGATGTATTTTGGCCTTTGTCGCCTGCACTGAATCTATTCCATCTGTATATTACTGTATGAACCACTAAAAGCTTAGAAATGCATGTGAAGATTTACCTTTTATCAAGTCAGCTCCTGGTCGTCTTTGTCTTAATGCTTTCCTTAGCCTACCAGTCCTTTCTCCATCTCCATCTCTTGGGCCCACTTTGCTGAGCCAGTTTTACAGCATATTCTAAATCTCCTCAATTTAGAATTCCAATGCTTGGGAGGCTGAGACAGGAGGATCACAGGTTCGGGGTCAGCCTCAGCAACTTAGTGAGGCCCTCAAGCAACCTAGTAAGATCGTGTTTCAAAACAAAAAATAAAAAGGGCCGGAGGTACAGCTCAGAGGTAGTATGCCTCTAAATTCAATGCCCAGTGCCACCAAAACCAACAACAACAACAAAAAACAAACAAACAAACAAAAAAACCCCAAAACAAAACAAAAAAACCCTCTTCGATACAAGCTTTAAATAATTACTAGGGAAAAATCCAGGGGTGAATGAGTTTGGGTTCCTCCGAAAGCAGAGCCTGAAACAAGGACTTTGTCACAGGTGGATCTTTTAGGGAGTTGTTCCAGGAAGATGGACTGAAGAAGTGGGGAGAGTGAGGAGGGCTGCCCTTCAAGGATGCTGTTGTATATGGGCCTACAAAGTGCACAGAGAGCGGAGAAGTCCCCAGGGTAGAAGGTGAGAAGATGTGAGTAAGGCACAAGGTAGGCCCCAGCAGCAAAGGGGAGTCTGAGTTTGTGTGATTCTTCTACTACAGCTGTGGCAGAAACCAGAGGAGGGTGGAGAGGAAGCGTCACAGGGGCCCAAGGCATAGCAACAAGCATGATTTTCCTAACCAATTACTTCCAAGTGCCAACTACGGACTTCACTAGCTAACGTGATCTCATCCTTTAGGACTGGCCTGAATGGTTTCTTCCTTGAAATTTTCTCACCCATCCCACTCCCGTCGAGCTGGGTACTTTTTCCCTTCACTCCCCAGCACCCTGCAACACTCAGTGATTTATACATCTGTGCACTATTCTGTCTCTCCCCACTGAATGCTGACTCCCTGGAGGGAAGGACTGTCCTTCACCTCCAAGGAACACTGCACTTAGCACACTGCCTGGCACCACACATGCTCAGTGCTTCTTCCACAAGTGAAGGAAGGAAGAAAAGGAGGATGTGAGCATGCCAAGAAATCTACTAAGTAAGGATCCCAAATCTCCCTCCATGTTTATGCTCTTAGGCTCAATAAAATTAAGTAGCTCTGACTGTCTCATCTTATTTCATTTAATCAAGAGTCCTGGTTAATACAGCCATATCCCATAAAATCTGAGATGCCACTGATTATAAGATGGTACATTATTTTATTTACCATTAAGAAAGAAAGTAATTCACTGGACGAGGTGGTGCACGTCTATAATACCAGTGATTGGGAGGCCGAGACAAGAGGATCACAGGTTTGAGGCCAGCCTCGGAAACATAGCGAGATGCTTTAGCAACTTAGAGAGACTCTATTTCAAAATTAAAAAAAAAAAAGAAGGGCTGGGGGTATAGCTCAGAGGTAGAATGCCCCTGGGTTCAATCCCTAGTATCCAAAAGAGAAAAGAGGGAGGGGGAATAAAAGAAAGAAAAGAATTCTACCAAGAAACGTGGAAGATGATATGGATTGTAAAACAAATATTGATTTCAGAAATGGGGGGGCTGTACTTTCTAGAATTTTAGAATTCTTTAAATGTGATATCCATTTCCCATTTGATTCCACATAAAGAGTTAAGGTGGCAATCCTATGAGGCCCATGGTACTGTTCATGTTACCAGCAAGAAACTGAGGTTTATAGGGAAGGTGACTGATGTTTCCTTGGCTTTCCTCCCTCCCAATTTCATAAGGCTCAGTCACCACTCTAGCAAGACCTCCTCTCAAGAAAGCCTCCGATGAACTCTTTCATGCTGAAAAGGATAGTCTTCCAGGGCTATCCACTGATACTTACAAAGTAGCAAGAAGTCATCACTAGGATTGTATCTCCAAGTGGGAAAACACAGATATCACAGAGCAGACTGGGAGAGAGAATTTGGAAGCAGGGGAGTCTTTTCAATAGAGCCTCCCATTCCATTCCTGCCTAAACACCCTTGATCAGAATGTATGCTAACAGATACCCCAAATTCCCAAGGAAAAATGCTTAGATAAGCTCAAATGACCAGTGAGAAATTTTAAAGGAAGTTCAAGTTCTCCTGACACTGTCTGTGGCAAAAGCAAGCAAAAAATACAACTCTGATTGTGAAAGATAATGGACCTGGTGATGAGAAATTACATCAAATTTGTTCTCCTTTGAAGAGTTTAACTTAAGGTGTATAAATCCTGGACTGGTGGTAACAAATTGTGGGAGACAGCTTCCCCACTTCCTTCCCAAGCCTAAGAATAATGAATTCTGGGGACTCAAAGAAGAGGTAGAAGGAAAAGAAACTGTGGTCATATTTACAACTTGTTCTGTTTCCAAGTGACAGCCTGCAATATGGCCCATGCCTTTCATTCCCCTTCACAACACCAGGGCAGCCCGACTAGCTAACAGATAGGTAGGTGGCTGCTGCTAAAAGCTTCACAGTGCTCCAGCACGACCCCTCCCCTGCTCCCCTGCCTCTTTGCACTGTGTCCAAGCTTCCATGTGGTGTGCCTGGGAGGAACACACAGAGGGCTCCCCTGGGCTCTGGAGGCAGGTGGTACCCGTTCTAAACTGAGACAAAAAGATGCTGGTGCCAGAATATTTCTTTCTAGGGGGAAGAAATGGGGAATTGAAAGGGAGGTGTAAGACGTGCATAAAGGACTGGCTGCTTTATGCTGCTGGCAGTAAACACCATGCTACAGGCTAACTACAAAGAGAGATTTAAAGAGGGCTTTCATTTTTAATTCTGCAAAATGGATTCAACAAACAGACTAGCGCATGCAGGCACGCAAACACACAAATGTATGCATATACACACATAATACACACATAACCATGCAATGTTGTTTTCATTTTTAAAGTCTCCCATAGATGCATGCAGTAGAATCCCGTTGTACAAAGAGAACCATTAAAACACTTGAAATTCACCATGCAGTTAACTCAGGAGGAGGAGGAGGGACAAAGATTTTAGTCACTTTAGAAAGGAGATACCCATTTGATAGCTTTGTTTTAGGTAGCAGAGGTGGGATCTAAAGTAACAGAGCCAGGAGGGAGACAGCAAAGGGCAGGACTTGCTCTTCAACCTTTTCTCAAAATGTGTTTTGAAATAGTCATTTACATTTCAAAGAATTTATCCATGAACTAGATATCTCAACCTGCACTTAGAATATTTTCACTTAATTCATTAAAATAGGTATGTCATTTGATAATCTTTTAATTTTAGTATATCTCAGGTAAGGGAGGGAAGAGAATCATCCATATGTGGTCGGCTTTGTGTTATTTCTTGAACTGCATATGTACTTCTAATAATATCACCTACATTTTTCAACAGCCTTATCATTAGTTAACTCAAATTAAATTTTTGACAAATTACATCCTCCTCTTCTCCCCACCCCAGAGTTGTGCGATTAATTTTTTAAACTTAATTTGAAGACTTTATATTTAACTTTACTATTTTTCACTGAGTTATTTCTGGTACATCATTTTAGACTATGAAGATTTTCTTGACTCAGGATCAAAACACTAATCATATTAGCTATCTCTCCCAGGCTAGAGTCAACTGCCAATTTGATAAACATGTCTTCATCAAAGTCATTGATAAAAATCATGAACAAGACAAGTCTGAGGACAGGGCTCTGCATCACTCCACTACAAATATTCCTGCAGGTTAACATTAAGTCAATAATGTACACTTTGGCAAGATCTGTTCAAATAAAGAATAATATAACTAAATGCATTACTCCTCTACCCAGTCCGCATTTCTCCTTGTTACTCACAAAGCCTCTGAGAGATTTCATCAGATGCCTTGGGAATATCCAAACATAAAATACACTATGTGGTCTGATCTACTGTTAGACAAATAAAGGTACTGAACCCAGTTGAAGAGTAGAGGGGAGGAAGTAGTTTCCAACCAAGTCTTGACAGCATTATGGCTATGACAACCCAGGCACAGCTGCCCAGAATCCCCCAGTCCCAAGGAAGTACAGCCATACCCTCCTAATCCAGGTACACGTTCCTAGACTCCCACAGAATGCCTGAAGCTGTGGACAATATGAACCCAAGAAATGCTGTTTTGTCTTGTACATACATACCTATGATAAAGGGTAATTTATATATTAGGCAGAGTAAGAGATTGATAACAATGCCCCATGTCCTTGTGCATGACATTTGTCGTCTAGGTGTCTCAATCACCTTATCAGTAAAAGGAAGGAATTGATGGAGGAGGGCTCACTGTGCTGAAAACATTACTTGTCCTTACTTAGCTTAATTCCCTTTTTTAGGTTTGAGAGCAGAGGCCTAATCTGCAAGAACAAGGAAACCTCAATAAAGTGTGTGTATGTGTGTGTGCATGTGTGCACATGTCTGTGTATGCCTTGTGTCATACATGTATGTCTGTCTGCTAACTGGAACGTGGAGGTGGAGAATCCACAGACATGAATTTGAGGCAACCAGAACGCTGGTCTCTGCCTCTTCCAATTGTCTGGCCCTTTCCCCATTCATAAGGAGAAGAGTGCTGCACTAGTAAAGGGTGCATCAATATGGCTGGCTGATGTCTCCCTGAGACTGGTATATGCAGATGTGGCTGTGCAGGTTTTTGCTTAACTGCTTTAAAGTTGGTATTTTTAACCTTAAAAAATTAAATTGAAATGTAGTCAATATAATAGTTCAAACTAGAATGATTTTTTAAAAGACTATTCTGGAATTTCATATATACAATACCAACTCAACTGGGTCACTGCACAGGGATTTGACAATTGTTTTAATATGTATAGCTATGAACTGTAAAAGATTGTTATAAGAAGCTATAACTTCTATAGATATATTATGCACACGTAGAGTTGAGAATCAGAGCCAGGTGTGGTGTTACATGCCCAGTTCTTGGGAGGCTGAGACAGGAGGATTGCAGGTGCTTTGACAACCTCAGCAATTTAGTGAGACCCTGTTTTATTTTTATTTTATTTAATTTATTTATTTATTTATTGTAGTAGTAGGGATTGAACTTGGGGGCATTCTACCTCCAAGCTACATCCCCAACCCTATTTTTAATCCTTTATTTGGAAACAGGGTCTCACTAAGTTGCGGAGGGCCTCACTAAGTAGCTGAGGCTGGCCGCGAACCTGCGATCCTCCTGTCTCAGTTTCCCAAGTACTGGGATTACAAGTGTGTGCCACCACACCCGGTACCCTGTTTTAAAATACAACATAAAAAGGGCTGAAGGTTTTGCTCAGAGGTGAAATCCCCTGGGTTCAATCCCTATATATATATATAAAAAAGTAGGGAATCAGAAAGGTAACAAAATTGAGGGCTGAGGATGCAGCTCAGTGGTACAGTACTTGCCTTGCATGAAAGGCCCTGGGTTCAAGCTTTAGTAAGGAAGGAGGGGAGGGGAGGGGAGGGGAGGAGAGGGAGGGAAGGGGGGAGGGGGAGAAACTGAAAAAAATCAACAACTATGTATTAGAAATGGTATTATCATGCTGGGAGACAAAACCAGATGACTATCTGGAGACTCTCCTATTCCTGGGTTTTGAAGAAAAGACTGCCCCCTGGTCACACATAAGGATGTCAGAGGAAAGTGGAACTCAATTCCTGGTCCTGACTCCATAAACATATTCTAGGTCATGTTGCCTTGCTTGTGGTGGTATTTCCTGGAATAGAATATAACAGATTTTTAATAGAATAAGTAGAACATAACTATGCCAACAAGAAAGAGCAGACAAACCTAACACATTTTGTAGACAACATGCTAAATGCTGCAGCCTCAGTATTTTCAAATAAAGGGATTACAAATAAGAAGGCCTGCATCCAGAGAACCAAACATGGCCCAGATGATCAGACCTTCAACCTGGGTCTGAGCAACTCCAGGCTGAGTATACAATGCAAGCACATCCAGGAGGCAGATACATACATTCAGCATGATGCAATTGCCAAAAGCTATAATTTTACTACATGACAAATAATTTAGGTGCTTTTATATATTAAAATAAACATGAACATATGATAGAGTCAATAATTTGTATATTTTTATAATCAAGAAAATACAGGAGGTTTCTAAAAATATTTGTACTTGCAGCAATCTTTTAGGGCTCTTACTCATCCATGGGCCTCAGCAACCTCTACTTGACTCAGAGTGAGAAAGGAGACAATCCTGGGGAGTACATAATGTCTTCTAAAAGGAAATGAGCAAGTCACCATCTGGTCACTCACAGCCACTCATACTAGGTCATGAGATGGCTCAAACTATCACCAATTTGGGGGAAGTTAGAGAAGCCACCCTGGAAGAACTACTCTGCCACCAAATCCAACCATTTTAATGATGGTGTTAGTTGTTTTCCACTTGTAAATTGGGGGCGCTCAGTCAACTTGAGAGAACCCTGGTGGTTTGAGCACTTCTATCTTGCTGAGGTTTCTGAGCATTTATCCTACTTTTACTGGCATTGGTTCTACTCACGCTTCTGCCATTAGTTATGAAGGACTTTTAACCTTTGTATCTAGACTTCCTGTTTCGTGACATGGAAATAACATTCCCTGTCTATTTCCAATGCTGGTTGTTATGCTGAGATGAGATCATGAGAAAATAATCTATAAAAGCACTACACAAGTGAAAGATATATTATCATCACCCAGAGTATTATTTCTACCTCTAATATTCTAGGAATTTATCTAGAATTTGAAAAACCTACCATTGGACAATTTAGAATTGGACAAAAGCTACCGATTAACAGTATCTGGTCACAGATCAGGCTAATGAAATTATCTGAAGCCTCTGTTGTGGCCACATCAGTGTTCTTTCAATTGGATCCCATCATATTTATTGAATGCCCTCATGTGACAGGTCAATAATGACATCACACTTTATATGTGCTAAGTACTGCCAAGCACTTTTGATGGACTCATTCATTTGATCATTAAGAGATACTAGTTAATTACAAACAAAAAATAATTTATAATATTTAGTAAAAATGAGGTTCCAAGAGGTTAAATAATTTTCTCAAGGTCACCAGCTATTAAGATTCAAACTCAGATAGTCTGCCTCTATAACACATGTTCCTAATCACTATGTTGTATGTCCTGGAGACAAAGAGGCAAGGCAAGACAAGCGACCTGTTTTCATGGACAGGACAAATAAAAGTGATATTTTAGGAAAGTGTCATGAAGAAAATAAAATAGGTAATGAGATAAGGAGTATCTGAGGGGGGACTGTTCTGGGATGACACTCTGCTCAGAAACCTGTTCCTGGGAATTACTAACCAACTAGGTCTTCTTAGGACTAGTTGTGCTTAGCCCTGTTACAACCAAAGATAGCCAAGGTCTTCATTTATTGTTGATATTGTTTTAATTATGAAATTATATACAAAGTATTATGATGGAAACATGCAACAGGGACTTAGAACACAAAGTTGAACTGGACATGGACCCTGCTTTGAGTCATGAATGATAACTAGGAAAGATAAGCATCGATTGCCAGGCCCGATTATCTCTATAAAGAAAAAGAGGGATAATTTCTTCAGATTATAAAAGTGTTCTATCTTCATTTCTGCATTTTCAAGTACCAGCTAGAGTTCCATGCTGGTGCCTAACTGGCACTTAAAATTCTACTTTTCAAAAATTCACTTTCTTCTCTTCCAGAAATTCCAACTGTTCTTCCTCTACATGACCCCCATCCCCGCTTCCTCCCAATAACCCTGGGTATCAGCAGTAAATTCCACTCCTCCTGCTGTTTCCCCTCTGGGTGCAGTTCCCTCAGTTGCCAACTCCCAGTCAGGTTGTCACATCCCTCTAGTCTGGCCCCAGCCCATTCCCCTGCCAACACCAACTCTTGTTGCCTCCTTATGAACTTCTCTGCAATCTGAAACAGCCTTCCACCAGCCCTCTCCAAACCTTTCCATGATATTTTCTACAAGGCCACATTAACCTCCCCTAGTCACTCCATTCTTTCATCTAATAAAATATTTACTGATCATCCACTAATACCTTCAAACTGTGCTAGAAGTTGTGGATTTAATAGTCAGTGAAGCTTAAATTTTAGTAAGGAAGACAGACAATAAATATGAAAATAAATAGGATAATTCACAGATTGACAACTGACATTAAGAAAATAAAGCAGGGTGATATAAAAAACTTAGAATGCTTTAGACCAGATTCAAAGGGACTTGAGAAGAAAATAACATCTCACAAAACAAGTAGACTTGGAGAGGGTTCAGGGCATGCTCCATCAGGACCCTGGCTCTCTGCAGTTCTCCTGGGGCTGCCTTCATCTAAGTGTTGGTGTTTTCTTTAGGCAGTACACTCAAACCTCACCTCCTGGGTCTTCATCTTCTGTGATAAAGAGGATACTATCTCACCCTGCAATACTTTTCTAGAAGAGAGGACACTTTACTCAGAAGGGCCTGAGTGACTGATTATGTCACATTGGTCCAGTGCTGGGTCACATACCCACAACTAAAGCAATCACTGATAAGAAAACAATGATTATGGCTGGATTACCATGTCAGGATTTGTCCCTGGACAAGGGATAAGAGACCTTTCCCTGAGTTACCAGGGGTCAGAGTGGCTACCTGAGCAAAATGAAGAGAGAAAACAAAACCAAGAGAGCAACCACACTGCCCATGACAGCAAGCCACTTGGGCTGGGACGCAGAGAGGAGAACTGGAGGTTGAGAGATAAGCAAACAGTGGAAGAGCGTGCTCTGAGCTGCACCCAAGTAATGAGAAAAAGGTGTTCAGGCAAAGCCTTGCGGAAAGAGTATCTCAGCTACAGAGAGCGGTTAAAAATAGGGAAGCATGCCGGGCGTGATGGCGCACGCTTGTAATCCCAGTACTTTGGGAGGCAGAGACCAAAGGATCCGGGTTCGAGGCCAGCCTCAGCTCTCTCTCTCTCTCTCTCTCTCCCTGTCTCTCTCTCTTTTTCTACTTAGTGAGGCCCTCCACAACTTCATGAGACCCGGTTTCAAAATAAAGTATAAAAAATAGGGCCAGGGGTGTAGCGCGGAGGTCGAATGCCCCTGGGTTCAATCCCCGGTACCGCAAAACAAAACAAAACAAAACAAAACAAAACAAAAAACCAGGGAAGCAAGGTCAGTCTATTCAGGAAAAAGAAAACAGCGTGACTACTGGGAGTAAAGAAAGGTGTGGTGGCCCATGCTGTCAGAGCAGGAGTTGAGGCCTTGAAGACCATGGCTGGAGGTGGGATTCCCCTGAGGCTTCACAGGCAGCCTTTGGAGGGCTACCGGCAGGGCAGTGACCTGGTCTGAAATGCATGTTCCACAACACATTCTCTCATCTGTCCTTTTATGGTTATTCAACTCACTGACTATAAAATGAAGCCCAAACTCTTTGGCTGAGTAAGCCTTTAGGGTCCTCCAAGATTTGGCTCCATGACAGTTTCCACAGCACAGAGTCAAATCAAATTCTTTTCCCTTGTTATATTCAAAGTAGTACTGTGGTCACATTCTTGCACATGCCTAGAATATACTTCTATTCCATCCTGTACATCCAACTCAACACTTTTCAAGAACTAAGAAATCTAGTCTTTTGGCCATTGGCTATGAGATAAATATGAACCCCTTCACAGACTAAAGTCAAATTCCACAAAATCTTCCCCAATATCTGCAGAGAAGTCATTTCTCCTATCTGCAATCACATCCTTTCATATACTTTTATTCTTGTGTTGCTTTCCAATTTCTACCTTGTATATGATTCTTTTTGTTGATATCTTATTTCTACAGTGTGCCTTCAGCATAAAACAAAAGTGTCTGTGAGTCTCTCCATCATTTTATTTTTGGCAGAACTGGGGATTGAAAGAAGGGGCATTTTGCCTCTGAGCTACACGCCCAGTCCTATTTTAAAATTTTTGTTTTGAAACAGGGTCTCACTAGGTTGCTGAGAGTCTTGCTATGTTGCTGAGGCTAGTCTCAAACCTGTGATCCTCCTCGGCCTCCCAAGTACTAGAATTACAGGGCTATGTCACCACTCCCAGCTGAATCTCTCCATCTTCTACCTTTAACTCCTCTTTGTGTACCAAGCACATTGCCCATAATATGCCACTTGTTCAGTAAATAATAAATAAAATAATGAATTAACAAACAAGCGGATGAACAAAGACTAGGACTACTGTTTAGTAGTAGTCCTACTTAAAGCTCCGGCAGAAATTAACACAGGTAGACAGTGACATGTGCCATTAAGAATACAGAAATGCAGCCAGGCATGGTAGCCCATGCCTGTAATTCTAATACTTAGGAGCCTGAGACAGGATGGTCTCAGGTTCACAGTCAGCTTCAGCAACTTAATGAGATCCTGTTTCAAAATAAAAAATAAAATAGGGCTGAGGATATAGCTCAGAGGTAGAATGCACCTGGATTCAATCCCCAGTACCACACACAAATACATTAAATAAATAAATAAACAAACAAACAAACAGAAATGCTATGGTGGCCCAAGAAGTATGCAGTTACTTGAGTGTGGAAAGAATGAAGGACATTTCACAAATGAATTGTTCATATCAATCCTAGGCAGAAGTGAAAGGCTGGTTATTGGAAAGCTGACAGGGAGAACACACGTTTGGTAACAAGGGATAGGAGAGGTGGGGTCCTGTGGTTCCCTAGTCATCCACAGCTAGAATGGGTTTCCTGTTTAGTGCATAAAAAGTGGTGATAACCAGAAGTTAGGGACAAAAATCTCTAGAGAGATCCAACGGGGCAATGTCCCTCTGTGCCACCTAGGCAGTGCAAGCTTTGCGAGTGCTGACTACTTCCTGTTTTTCTATGTTGAAAGACACTGCTGCTCACATGAGAAAAAAATCCTCTATCCTTACATGCCTGGGTAGATCAAGCTAAAATGCAAGTGACAAAGACAATCCAATTTAGTCTTCAAGTTTAAAAAAAAAAACTGAGTCCTCTATCAAATCCAATTTAAACAAGAGCAATAGATTAGCTATAAGGAATTCTGAAAGAAGGAAAACCTTGTATGTATATGTAATTCAATATTTTGTGGTTTTGTTTTGGTTTTGGTTGGTTGGTTAGTTCTGGGGATTGAACCCAAGGGTACTCTATCTTTTTTTGAAATTTTTTATTTTAAGACAAGGTCTGACTAAGTTGTACAGGCTGTCCTCAAACTTGCACTCTTCCTGCCTCAGCCTCTCTAGTAGCTAGGACTATGGGTGCAAACCATAATTCAATGTTTTGTAAAGCTTTAGACACCTTCTCATGGGTTAGGAGTGAGGCATTCTTCACTCACACAGTGCATCCCAGGTGCATGAGGAACAAAGCATGAGTCTTTGCTTGTGCTGGTTTGTGTCACAACCTCCTTAACATTATTTAAATGCAGTGTTTTGTATGCAAATATGGATAACACCCAAAGTAACATCTAAAACAAGAACAAAACAAGAACAATACATAATGGTTAAAAATAATTCCATGGTGAACATATCTATGGACTGCAAACATTACCCTTTTATGCTCTGAATATATATTTGCAGAGAGTTCATCCAAATGTTAACATTTCTTTTTGTGCACAAAATTTTCTCTGTGACATAAACTGAATTTGTGCCTCTTCTATTTAACAAAGTTGGGTGTGTGTGCATGCTTATTTTTTCCACCCAGATAAACAAGCAGATTGACATCACAAGGCGCCTTTTTGCTTAAGCAGAATATTGAGCAAACAAATATTTATTCTGGGTTACTCAGCTGTGATACATAAGGGGATTCATGACATGCTATGTCTGGTGCCTGCTTCACTTTTACGAGATAATTGCACCTTGGACCACCTCAAACATTGCATTAAGCAGAGAGTCCTAATTTTAAAATTTAAAAAACATGGAATGGGCAGAATTTAATCAGTCATGCCTCCATAAAATTAAGGGAGGTATAAATAAATGGGCAATATAAAGGTGTAATAAAACAAGGATTAATCAAACTGTGATTAATTCAGAATCAGATTAAAACCAATAGTGCCAGCTGTATCAGATCCATTCTGCAGCATTATTCTCTCCTGCTCCTTTTTGTTCTCCTGTTTTTCCTTCTTCTCATTCCCCTTTGCTCTCACCCCCAGGGCACTATCCTTGGTGGATAAACCTGCAGGAGAGTTAATTGTCACATACATGGATTTAATCACATTGTCCATCACATTTGGGGGCCCTGCCTTCAGCGATCCATGACTAATTGTTGTGGTAATTTTTCAATCATTAACAGCAGCGCATATGCTGCAGACAAATCCCAAGGTGCCTACTAAACCCCAGTGACAAGCAGCCCACAGGCTCCAGAAGGGCCACCACAAGTCTCACCCCAGCCCCCAATCCCAATCCTATTAGTCATGCATCGTCATTAATATACATCTATCTTAGGGATATGTCAGGCTGCAATGAGGTCGGAGGGGTCTGAGTCTGCTTTATAACACTGCCTTGTTTTCAATCTAGTCTTTGAAAAAGAAAAGAAAGAGGAAAGGAAACAAAATTAAAACTCCATGTGGGACAAGTAGCTGAGGGCCTATTCTGAATTCCGCTTGTTTCTCATTCATTTTCAGGCAGGCTCCTGAGCTGTGGCAAGTGCCCTTTCTTTGAATTTCAGCAGTATTAGCGATCTCCATGGCAACCACCAGTGCGCATCTGCTGCACCACACTGCAGAGTCTCTGCTCAATTCTCAAGTCGCCCTGGTGTCAGACGGGGCATGCCATGTGCACTGGTGGGATGAGACCCTGCCTTGGGGAATCCTCCAGCTGATTGAAGCCCTACTCTAATCACCACATAATATGAGAGAACAAGATCACTGGGAATATGATCTGCCTGCACTAGGCTATAGGATTCCAGGAATATTATTTATTTTTCATTTTCCTTTCTTAGGGGTTTGTGTTGGTTAAAAACAGAGAGTTACCAGAATAGCTGTCTTTTAAAAAGGATTAATTTTCAATAGGTGGTACAGTGCTGGGAGTAGCCAATTTATTTAGAGCATACATCCCCTATAGCTTTCATTAAAGGGGCGATGCAAGAGAAAATTAAAACTCCTGGGATTTCCTTTTGGTTCTTCCCAAATGAAGGGACATTTAGGATATTAGCCAGAGTATGGCAAAGTAAGAGAAGGATCCGAGGTTTTTTAATGAAATTCTGACTCTTTCTATGGAGTCTTGGGAAATTCCCTTATACCCAGTTTCACAAAGATTAAAATAAGACCTACTTATTTTAGGCACTTAGCATTGGATCACCGAACAAGGCCTCAGCAAGACTTAATTAATATGTGCAATTCATTTTTAGCTCCTTAAATGAAGGATGTTTGGTGCAGGCTCCATTATTAAGAAATGAGGGTCCGAGCGCCCTCTACTGCTGCTTCTAGATCAGTCTCTCAGTGGCTGGAACGCCTCGCTGGGGTTCACTCATTGTAACCATGGCCTCTCATAGTCTGGTATAGAAGCCATTTACTGATGAGTAAGAACAGGAAAAGAGGAGCAAGGGAAGTGAAAGAACAAAATAACAATAGCCTGGATGCTATAAATAGAATAGTCCTGCCCCAGACTACTCAAAGGTACCCAAGGTTATTTACAGCAAAGTGGAGAGGTCAGGAAAAATTCAGGGTGCTCAAATTTGCATCATGAACACACATTAAAGGAATAAGAAATAAGACTCTTATTTTCCACTCACATTCTTAAAGGGCAGGATATTTACAGGACTTTATTGATTAGTCTGTTTTGTAGAAAAATCAGGTGTGGAAAAATAAAGCCTGGTTTTTCTTAGCATTTTTTAAAATCATAGCACTAGTTTCCAGATTTGTTTCTGAGTTCAGATTGAACAAAGCCATGTTCTATACAGAATTATACAAAACAAACTACATCAAAAAATCCACTATATGTACTTATTAGTTATCAAAATAAAGGTTACATGAAGATAAAACAATCTGAACATTATTTTTTCTGTATTACCTACATGATGGCAAACAGCATTTATACAACTGCACATAGGAGTTCAGTTTAAAGCTGAAATTGGACAGTATACTGAAGAAATTCTGTTTCTTTTTTTCTTTTTTTTGAACACCTAGGAGTTTATTGGGCAGTCCCAGGGTGCACTCAGAAGAAGGTGTTGGCCTCTTGAAAAATATGGAACGCTTCACGAATTTGCGTGTCATCCTTGCACAGGGGCCATGCTAATTTTCTCTGTATTGTTCCAATTTTAGTATATGCGCTGCTGAAGTGAGCACGAAAATCTGTTTCTTAACTAAAAAATAATTCTTTTTAGAAAGGTATTGATAATAGTAATGATAATATATTTAAATAATATGTTAAATTCTAATACACATAGAATTCTTTTTCTGGGTCAGAAATTGGCCTAAGTGCTACAGGTATCATTCTTGAATTTGTGTAACTTTTTGAGTTAGTATCAGTATTAGCCCGCATTTATGAGTTAAGAAGAAAGAGACTAGGAGAGGGAATTATCGAGTGTAAGGTCACACAACTGACAAGGGCCAAAATCAGAATCCAAATGTAGCCATCTAAATCCTTAACCCATACAGTCTTTAAGCTATACTAAAAAGCGCTAAGTAGTCAAGTTCTGAGGAGACAAGACGCAGAGAAGCTGATCATGGAATTTAGTTCCTTTAAATGAAAAACAAAAATTGTGAAAGATCTACTCATCTTATATATCTTGTCCTCCAAACCTATACTTTACTTTTGTTTTTTGTTTTGTTTTGTTTTTGTTTTTGGTATTGGGGATTAAACCCAGGGGCATTCTACCTCCAATTCACACTCTCAGCCCTATTTTATTTTTTATTTTGAAACAGGGTCTTTCTAAGTTGCTGAGGTTGGTCTCGAACTTATAATCCTTCTGTCTCAGCCTCCCAAGTACTGGGATTATAGGCATGAACCACCACACCTGGTTTAAACCTTATTTTTTTTAGAGGCAAAAACCATGTATTTTCCCCATCACCTTTAATTTTTTCATGGGGCATCATCCAGTTTACCCTGAACAAAGTCAGCATCACTGACTCCATGAAGGGACCATGAAGGGACACGGTGGCCAGTGTACAGTATACTCCACATGACTGAATTCCAGAGCTGGCAGATGGTCTGTGAGTTGCGGGAGTGGCAATTAGCAGCTAGCTGCTGAATCCTGACATGCTGGGGCGAGAAAGGGTTTTCTCAGCTCTGAGCAGCTGTCTAGGGAGAAGGCCAAGAAGGTATTCAGTGGAAGGCTTAGCTACCATCACCCACCCCCTCCCTGTCCCACTCCAGAGTAGAGTCTGAGTGTGCATGGGGCTCCATGGTGGGGAAGCGGAGTGGTCCTGCCGTGAGCTGGTGGGAACAGAGTAGACTCAGAGCTGCCCTGCTGAGCACTGGAGAGGAAGCTCAGTGGGCAACAGGGAAGTGATGGCCATGTGAGGGAAAACAAAAGAGAATGTGAGCTGCCAGCTGGCTTTGAGCCTGCCCCAAGGGCCTCCAAGACAAGGTCAAAGTGAGAGTAGCAATGGCTAAAGGTAGAATTCTGTCGAGACATTTGTGTAAGGGGCTCATGTTGGTCTTGGGCCCTTTTCAAGGACCCGAATCTCAACAGGCTTGAAATGACTAGACTGCAAAAGACAGACTGGCAAGAAGACAGATTTTCCAGTTTTTTCTGTCACACAAAAGCTAGGAGATATGGGATGCTAAATCATGTACACATCTACATTTTACAGGTGCAAGTTCTAGACACAGAAATCTTTAACTTTCATTATTCTGATAGGTACATCTCCCACATGAGACCCTATAAAGACAAATGATATTATCTTTTTACTCTTTTCTCACTATTATTTTCCTGTATATGATCAGGAACTGACTGCAGATGATAGGTATCCCATTCTGGTGGAAAGTGTGAATAATTTGTTAATTGGAAATGAAATGGATTACTTAGGATGCAGGGACTCTTTAACCTATTCTGCACATATATGAAAAAGATGACGTTAAACACTCATATTCAGAATGGTGTCATTACACTTTATGAATGAATAGCCCTTTTTGAAACAGATTTAAAGATTTCTGGTCAAATGGCATTTTAGAAAATAAGTATTCTTTCTACAATATTATGGATTCTTCTTAATAGTTCTCTGTTTAAATATGAAGCACATGAAGAGAATATAAAGGGGAATCGACTTTTCTAACAAGATAATAATAATACTTCACCATCACACAAATCCTCCTTTATTGTTTGGCTATTTTTTATTGCTTATTTTTTCCCCTCTCCCCAGTCAAGGCCAAGAAGATCCACATGGCAAGCTCTGAAACCATAAGCTAACCTTGGTACTACAGGTATGTAATTTTTTCACCACTTAGGAATATTATTTTGCAGTGCACTCCAGGATGAGAAACGTCCCTTAGGGGCTAGGGGTTTCGCTCAGAGGGAGAGCACTTGCTTATCATGCCTGAGGCCATGGGTTCAATCCCCAGCACAACAAAAATATAAAAAGAAGAAAATTCCACTTAGAAAATCAAAAGCTTTGATGCTGAGGACACAAAGGGCTTCCATGACATCATAGATCTTAGAGGAGTTTATTTGAATGTATATAATATATTTCCCAAACTCCTGGGTTGAAACTTTCTACAGGGGGCAGACAAGATGCTCTCTCAGATTCCTTCCAGCTCTGACATTTGGTGTCTGTTGACTTCTCCTACCAGCCTCAGTCTCTCAGTTGGGAAAATGGATGATAACCAGGGCACCAGTACATATTACATTCAATGGCCTTCTGAAGTTAACCATATTATTAAGAAAATAAACACTTTGAAACATGGCTTGTTATTACCTTCTGATAACCTGTAGTTATCAAAGTGCATATCTAAAATCATATAACCAAGCCACGCATGGTGGCACACACTTGTAATCCCAGTACTTGGGAGGCTGAGACAGGAGGTTCACAGGTTCGTGGCCAACCTCAGCTACTTAGTGAGGCCCTCTGCAACTTAGTGAGAACCTGTTTCAAAAATAAAGAATAAAAAATAGGGCTGGGGGTGTATCTCGGAGGTAGAATGCCCCGGGTTCAATCCCCAGTACTGCAAAATAAATAAAAAAATAATAAAATCAAATCATATAACCATAAAACAGCAAAGGCATAAGGTTTCTTAGAAATAAATCTTTAGTCCAATCCTACTCATTCTACTTAGGAGGAAACAGAGGTCCAGAGAAATATGATGATGATGATGATGATAATCAAAGTAGTATTTATCAAAAGGTAATTATGTGCCCCAAACTATTTTAATTGCTTTGCATATACAATCTTCTTTAATCTTCTCAAGGACCCAAAGAAATAAACACTGTATTATCATCCCCATTTACCAGATAAAGAAATTGACATAATAAGGAGGTTAAATAACTTTTTGAGCTTTATCCAGATGACAAGTGGCAAAACTAAGATTAGAGCCTAGCAGTCTGACTTCCACACTTCCATATGAAACCATGAGAAACTATCTTTCCAAATAAGTTGACCAAGACAATACAGTTAAATTTATATTTTAAACTAATAGAAGACTAACTGTATATTTCATGGTTACCATTCTCATGTTTTTAGTAACACTTCTGTGCCAGGTACTAGAGGTACTTAGAGGTTTCAGACAGGCACAATACCTTTAGGAAGACTATCCTCAGAACAAGGAGCTACGATGGGACCCATCCAAGAACATTAAGAGTATAGAGAAAGATGTAGACAGTTAAGTCCTACAGGTTATGGACACTAATCCCACACTGAGAAGCACACTCTAAAATCAGGCACAATTTACAGCTCAACAGTCACCAGAGTTATAAAGTGATTCACCCACAGGGGGATCAGGTGGTCTGTGCTTAGGAGGTAGGAAGCGAGAAAGGGGGAAACATGTCTATCTGATAGCTTCCGTTTTATAGACAATGAAGATACCTTTCTCTTCTTATATTCTATCTCATTTAGCCCAGTGAGCCATGTGAATATTCACAACATCCAAAACAAAAGGAAATGGCAAGCCGGGCGTGGTGGTGCATGCTTGTAATCCCAGTACTTGGAAGGCTGAGACTGGAGGATCCAGGTTCAGGGCCAGCCTCAGCTACTTAGTGAGGCCTCCGCAACTTAGTGAGACCCGGTTTCAAAATGAAGAACAAAAAAATAGGGCTGGGAGTGTAGCTTGGAGGTAGATGGCCCCTGGGTTCCATCCCCAGTACCACACAAAAAAAAAGTAAATGGCAATTTTTACTCTCATTATCTTATGATAAGAAAACTTACCATCAGGAGTTAAATGATTTGCCAGATACCTCCACAGAGGAGAGGAAGCTACTGAAAAAAATTTATATTTTTCAGCTATAGCATGTAACAAGGGGGGTGTCAATATAAAAAAACCCACACTTTCAGGAGTTGGCAGAGGAAGAGGATCTAGAAGAGGCAACTGAGGATATAGAAGATTGCTGAGGAATATTTTATTAACATCAGGATACTATGTCTTACTGTAACATCCAGAACTTCTTCATGGGCAAATATTAGCTTACAAAGGCACAGGACTTGCAGGTATTGCAATGAGAAACTACTTAGCAATGGTCAGGAAGAATTTCTCAGAAATGGAATAGCCCTGAATCAGAACTTCTGAGGCTTAAAAAGTAATTCTTTATCTGTAGTAAAATATTGTTACTTAAAGCTTAAAATATCCATTTAAGCACTGGTTGATAATGGGTGACTATCTGGGGAAAATAATCATTATAAAATTCTTTCATTCAAAAACTTATACCATATACAGAGACATTTACTTTAAACAAATTCTTTAAAATGTAGGTCCTAACAACCAATAAATTAGGGAGTGATTATTCAACTTACAAGAGAACTCATTGCCAGTATCCCATTGTCCCTTTATAAAACTTTCATTCACATTCAACCTTTCAGGAAGACATCTGTTGCAGGAACCAAAGACCATGTGCTTCTCACCATTCCTGCCAAGAAGGTCACAGGCTGTGCTGGTAGAGAGAGAGGCTGTGCTGGTAGAGAGAGAGGTCGCTGCAGCATATGGCTGAGGTGTCCACGTGCTCATGGGCTCAAAGAACCCTGAGAGGAGTCAGTGGCTCCATTCCCAAGCCCAGGGCTTCCCAGAGGGTGGCCAACAACTCCCTGTGCCAGAATCACAAGGGGTGCTGCTTGGGACCGCAGATCCCAGACACTCCACAAGAAGCCCGAGTCTGAATCTTTGGAGGGTTCTGCACTTCTTTCAAGCTCCCCAGGGTTGAGAATGACCATGCTAATGGTTAAATCATTTGCCAGCAGGACTGAGAAGAAGCTCTCACTGGATAGGGGGTGCCATCAGGACCAGTAGGAAGTCACACATCCACTAGGCTGAGGTAAAACTGAAAGAAACTTGAGGAAAAACAACCACCACCACCCACCGTGAGACACACACACACACACACACACACACACACACGCACACACCATACTTCATGTTCTTCTTTCACCAAACATTTGTTGATTACTTTTCTAAAGCAAAGCCTGAGGGCACAGAATTGACTAAGACACAGTTCTTGTCTTTAACAACCTCAAAATCTAGGGGGAGGGGGAAATAGGAAAGAAACTCAGCCATCAGGCAGCTGTGGCAGTGGCATTAGAGAGATGTACACAGAACAGTCTAGAAATACAAAGAAAGGCCCCATCTTGGCCTAGGGTTGGGACAGTAATAGAAATGGAGGGGCAGAAGCCAGATCTGTGAAGACTTTGCAGGAGAGAAACAGGTTAAATCCTAAAGGATGAGTAGAAATGAAGGGTGCGGGGAAGGAAAAGACTACAGGAAGAAGAAGAAATGGGTTGTGTGAAGTTACAGAGGCCAAGAGAGAAGGAACATTCCAAGAGCTGCCTGTTATCCTTACACTACAGCAGTCTTGTAAGCATGAGAAGCATGCGAGGGCTGAGCGTAGTGGCATATACTTATAGTACCAGCTACTTGGGAGGCTGAGACAGAAAGACCCTTGAGTTAAGAGCCAGCCTGGACAACATAGTGAGACCCATTGTGAGAACATATGAAAAAATAAAAAAGCATAAGTGTTCAAGGGTTTGAAAAGAGAGGCAGGTATATCCCATTAAGGGTTATTTGTCATAGGATTATTGAGATATGCTAAAAACAAAAACAAAACAGATTCCTCTACAATGGAAGTATTTATAAATATGAGAAGAATCAGAACAGGGACCAATAATATTTAAAACAAACAAACAATAATATAGCTAGGAAGGAAGAGGTCTTTATGACAAATAAGTGAAAAAATAAAAAAGCTAGTGGTACTTATGTTAAAAACAATCTTCCAATAAGCACACTTTTTAGACTTATAAGAGAAAAAATGGTATCTCCTACTGCTTGTCAAATGATTTCTAACAAATACAAAGACCAAAGAGTTGCTTTTCCAGGAATACTTCCGCTGACTTGGCTATAGAAGAGAACACTGGACTGACAATTAAACATGTGTCCATCTGTGCAGAATTAATGGAAATGGAACACATAAATGGAACAGCTTTCCAGGGGTCTTTAGAAAGTTATAAGTAAGAACAGAAAATCAACCGGAGACATAGTCTAAAGCTAATATGAGGGTTCTGCTACAGCAGCGAGGTGCTGAGCTAGTTTTATTTAGAAGCCAATCAGCAAAAATATAAGTAGAATTAGTAGGTGCCTGGACCAAATTAAATGAATGTTAGTTAACATAAAACAGAGGCAACCAAAGCACACATGCAATACCACCTAGCTCTGTGCTCTCAGAATTCTTCCTATTGCTTTTACTTTTTCAAACAGAGGCTTTCTGAAGATGAAAAATATGTGTTCAGTGTGCATCCTAATCCACTACCAAAAACCTATGTAGTTAAACGCTTTTATCCTGTTTTTGCATTTAAATAAATAGATTTGAAAGATACTTGGGGTAAGAGTGGACTTTTCCGAGGATGTCTCATTAATCTACTCCTTTTTAGAGGATTAGGTTTAGAATTGCCAACAAGATACGAAAATCTATTCACTAAGTAAAGTGCAACCTATTCTTTGTACCTCAGTTTAATCTCCCTGAAATTCCAAAGTTGAGAGTCTTCTCTGTATCTAACCCAATCCTTCACAGTGCCCTCTGCACAATTCTAGTTGCCTCTTCCAGGACACCCCCCCAAAAAAACCCAAAAAACTCCTCTTTATAAAAAGATGGTCATTTTCTTTTCAGTTTGTTCAAGCTAAATCATGTAAACACATGATTAAGACGTTGATCGCTCTGAAACAAAGTATATTTATTTACTTGTTTATTTGTTTATTTGTTTATTCATTTATTTTTTGCGGTAACGGGGATTGGACCCAGGGGCATTCTACCTCTGGACTACACCCCCCAGGCCTATTTTTTATTCTTTATTTTGAAACAGGGTCTCATTAAGTTGCAGAGGGCCTCCTCATAGCTGAGGCTGGCTGCGAACCCAGTTACTCTGGTCTCAGCCTCCCAAGTACTGGGATTACAAGCGTGTGCCACCATGCCTGGCTAACAAAGTATTTTTGTTTGCTTGCCTGCTTGCTTTTCTTTTAATCTGTAGAAGAGTTACTTTTCTCTGGTTTGGGATTACTGTGAATTTAGAAATATTCCAAGTATCATAAAAAGGTTAGAGATGCTGCTCCTCTGCTGAGTTTACTATAATATGAAAATACTTCATATAGTCCTAGTAGTATAGGGCTTATAAGTCAAAGAGGGAAACAGATGTCTGATAGGCTGCGGAAAAGTTGAGCTCTATTAAGGAGTGCTCTTATCAACAGAAATTAAAGTAGGAAGTGTGTTTGAAATCGAGAAGGGACAAAGTGATCTGGTAGGTTTGGTAAAGTCTGACTTTGGAGAGGATCTTTCTTCCCTGTGAAACCCCAGGAACGAGGAGGACCCAGGGATAAAGCTACAAGACAGCTCAGGTCTCCCGGTGATTCCACCCAGACAACCTTGCTGGGTGTGAAGACATTGGCCTGAGAGCTGGTCAAGGTCATGACTGTTTATCCAGGGGTGTGTGGGGCCTGCACATATGGTGGAACCAGCTGCTTACCAAGATGGCTGCTCTGCTGAGTCACAGCCTGTTCCTCACGCTCAGGAGGGTGCAGCATAAGAAACTATTTCTGTCTATACTGAATAGAAACCTGGTCCCTTGACAGGGCTAACTTTCTTTTGATTTCTAGGGAACAGCACATAGGTGTTCAATAAAGCCTGCTGAGTAAATGAATAAATTAGTTAATAAATTAATGAACTAATAGATGAACAGCAATCAAAATAATCACTAAGCTGGGTGTAATGGTGCACGTCTGTAATCCCAGTACTTGGAAGGCTGAGACAAGAGGATCAGAGGTTTGAGGACAGCCTCAGCAAGTAGTAAGACTCTTATCAATCTAACGAGACTCTGTTTCAAAATAAAAAGAAAATATGGCTGGGGTTTAGCTTGGAGGTAGAATGCCCCTGAGTTCAATCCCCAGTACCACCAAAAAAAATAAATAAATAA
Organism: Glis glis; assembly: GCA_004027185.1. NCBI lineage: Eukaryota > Metazoa > Chordata > Mammalia > Rodentia > Gliridae > Glis > Glis glis. The sequence continues at coordinate 31,172 of PVJS01002189.1, forward strand.
AATAAAGAAAGAAAAGAAAAAAATCACTAACCCTCCAAGAGATCTATTCAACCCATTTTACTATCACCCTCCTCCATAAGAGGATGGAGAGGATGGAGAAGAGCAACCAGATGTGCACGTTTAACATCAGAGTCTGACTCTGGCCCACTCCACATTGTCTGGCATGAGCGGCCTGCATGAGGACAACCCCTTACAAAACTTCTTGTGCCTGAAGATATTGGCAAGTCAGCAAGACCTTAGAAAAGATTTTTCTATTTCTTCCCTTTAACAAGGCCTTTCTCATTTGTTCTTAGGGGAGAGAAGAGATCAGTAATGTAAACCAAAAAGACAAAAAAATCTAGGGTTAAAACATGCTGTTAGAGGACTCTACCATGCTGAATCAGTAATGCAGTTTCACAGTGCACAGAAGCAATGGAAAAATGGTATGTGTGATGTACCCTAATCCAGCATGTCTCCAGAAAACAAATGTGTTCATAAATAGCACATACCTAAGCAACCTCTGCAAACGCTGTTTATGTATTTATGCCACAGGCGCCAAGAAATGAAATCTACAGATAATCTGTATTATTAAAGTTTTATCACACCTATTATTGTTGTAAATTTTTCCTATAATATTTTCAGTGGAGCTATAATAACATAATGGTACTCTTTTCTTTTTCCTTACAAAGACAAAGCAACAAAACAAACTCCCTAACTCAAGAAAGGATTTCCCCGATTAGTTTTCTTATGGATGGCAAAAAAGTCAGCCCAAGCTGGGCGTAGTGGCGCATGCTTGTAATCCCAGTACTTGGGAGGTTGAGATCGGAGGATGCGGGTTTGCGGCCAGCCTCAGCTACTTAGTGAGGCCCTCCGCAACTTAGTGAGACCCTGTTTCCAAATAAAGAATAAAAAATAGGGCTGGGGTTATAGCTCAGAGGTAGAATGCCCCTGGGTTCAATCCCCAGTACCGCAAAAAAAAAAAAGGCAGCCCAACAAGCCCAACACAAGGGATGAAGTAGCTCACCACACTAAGGCATATAATGTGAGGTTTCAAACTCGGGACAAAATAAGGCTCCTAAAAAGTTCCAAGAATCAAAAAAAAAAAAAACACTTCTAGAATTAATAAACAAATGCAGCAAGGTCATAGGATATAAGATCAATATGAAAAAAACAATCATATTTCTATGTACTAGAAATGAACCTGAAAATAAAATTTAAAATGCAATTCTACTCACAATACCACTAAAAAGAATAAAATACTTAAAAATAAATTTCATAAAATAAGTGCACGAATTTGTACACTGAAAACGCTGCTGAGAGAAATGAAAGATGATCAAGTCAAAGGTCCACAGTCCAGCCTCCAGTTTTTGTAAATACAATGCTACTGAAACACAGCTCCACTCATTGTCCACTCTACACTCCCACTACAGCTACAGAGGTGAGTAGTTATGACAGGACTATATGGCACAAGAGAATAAAATAGTCACTATACAGCACTTTAAGAAAGTTTACCTACATCTGATGTATGTAAATATAGAGATACTACATGTTAACTAAATATTATTAAGATGGCAATTTTCCCCCAAATGATCTACAGATTCAAAGCATTGCTATGAAAATTCCAACAGCTTTTTCCTCCCAAAACTGACAAACTGATTCTAAAATTTGGATTACAACAAAAAGAAGCTTAGAATAGACAAATTCAAGTTGAAAAAGAAACTAAGTTTGAGAACTCACACTACCCAATTTTAAACAGGCTATAAATATAATCTTGGTTGTATGGTATTGTTGTATACAGTGCACAGATTATCAGTAAATGCATCAAGGCAATTAGATGGGGAAGAAATAGTGTCCTCAGAAAGTGCCTGTGGAACAAATGGATATATACTTTCAAAGAGATAAGCTCACAACCTTCCTGTATTCCAGACACAAAATTTAAATCAAAATGGATCGTACACCCAAATGCAAGAGATAAAACGATGAACTTCCAGAAGAAAATAAAGGAGCAAATTTTTGTGACTTGGGTTGGTCAAAGAATTCTTAGGTATACCATCTAAAACATATCTACAAAATTTTAAAAATGATATATTGGATTTAATCAAAATTAAAAATTTCTATATTTCAATAGACAACACTAAGAAAATAAAAACAAGCCACAGATTAGGAGAAAACTTGTACAAATCATACACATAATAAAGATCTTATATTCAGAATATATGAATAACTCTTACAACTAAATGATAGGAAAAACAACACAATTAAAAGTGGGGTAAATATGTGAATAGATACTCCATCACAGAAGATACACAAATGGGTAATAAGCACATGAAGAGACAGTAAATATCATTCTTCAGGAAGAAAATGTAAATTGAAACGATCAGGCCAGGCATGCTGGCACAGGCTTGTAATCCCAGTACTTGGAAGGGTGAGACAGGAAGATCGCAGGTTTGCAGTTAGCCTTAGCATCTTTGTGAGGCCCTCTACAATCAGTAAGATCTTGTTTCAAAATAAAAAATAAGATAGGGCTGGGGGTATAGCTTGGAGGTAGACCATCACTGGGTTCAATACCCAGTACAAATAAATGAATGAATGAATGAATGAATGAATGGATGGATGAATGAATGAAGATTATCTTTATATATGCAAGAGAACAGCTATCCTCAGTTAATACAAAGTGTTGGTGAAGCTGTAGAGAAAGTAGAGGCCTCATACATTGCTTGTGGGAATGTAAAATTGTACACTCACTTTAGAAAACAGTTTGGCAGGTTCATTCATTCATTCATTCATTCATTCCATGTTTTGGGGAACTGAATCCAGACATGTTCCAACACTGAGCTAAATCAACAGTCTTTTTATTTATTTTTTATTTTGAAACGGAGTCTCACTAAATTACTGTGCACTGGACTGGGACTTGTGATCCTCCTATCTCAGTCTCCCAAGCACTGAGGTTACACACATGTGCCACCACACCTGTCAAGTCAATGATAAGTTTATCATACAATCCAGTAATTCTACTCCTGAGTATCTACACAAGAGAACTTTGTCCACACAAAGACACGTATGTCAATGTTCACAGCGGCATTATCCATTACACGCTAATACTGAAAACAATCTAAATGTCCATCAACTGCTGAACGGATAAATAAAATATATATGGTAGTATGCAACATGAGTATGAACAGCCTCCTGAGACATGCTAATAGAATGAACTGTAAATAATGTTCTGTAGGAAAAAAGTCACAGAAAAATGACTCCATTTAAATAAGGTATCTGGAAAAGATTAATCTATAGAGACAGAAAGTAGAACAGTGCTTGCCTGGGGCTGGGAATTTGGGGGACAGAATAATGACCAGCTACAAATGGGCATGAGGAAACTTTGGGGGGACAGTAATGTTCTAAAAGTGGACCATCGTGATGGCTGCAAAACTCTACAGATTTTCTAAATAATACTTGAAGTGTATACTTACAGTGAGTAAATTTCATGTTATGGAAATTACGCCTAAATATAGCTGTTAAAGTTTAAATCCCAAGGAGAAAAACTGGCCACAAATAAATAATCAGAAATTAAAATCTCTTCAGAATTCTAAACAAGAATATTGGAATCTAGGTGATGATGTTCAACATTCTAAAGGGAAAAGATTTTCACAAAAAATTATAACCTGACGAGTTACTATGCAGATGTCAGGACAGAGGAAATTACTTTCACACATGCAAGGAGCCAAGGAAATGTGTCTTGTGTATCCTTTCTCAGAAAGGCAGTGGAGAATAAGGTCCATCAAAACAACAGCGTAAACACACACACACACACACACACACACACACACACATACACATCAAAGTCCTGGTGAGGTGTGCAGGGCAGAATGTTACCCACCATTCCTTTCTACTCCTCTCTGCTTTTCTGTAGTATAGATACTGGAACTCTCCACTTCCTAGTCTTCCCAATAACCGGGTTCTTTGAGAAAATTAGGTTCATCCAGTTAGATACACTCGAGTAAAGATTTGAGAAGTGGGAATAGAGGCCATCCTTCTGCAACCTTGGCTCTCTATGCTGGTCAGCATGGCAGAGAGAAAAGAGGATGGGTGGGGGTACTGGGGATGGATCTTAGGGGCGTTCTACCTCCAGGATACATCCCCAGTCCTATTTTATTTTTAAATTTGAAATGGGAGTGTGCTAAGTTGCTGAGTGCCCTGTTCAGCTGCTGAGGCTGGCCTGGAATCTGCAATCCTCCTCAGCCTCCCAAGTACTGGGCTTACAGGCATGTGCCACCACACCCGGCACAAGAGAATTTTTCTATAAGTATTCCAGTGTCCAGTCATCAGCTGCATGAGTATGAAGAGATGGTTGCTGCAACAGATTCGGATCCGTGGACTATAGCTATTGCAAAATGTTATTCAGGTGAGCAGTCACTGGAGTGATCTCCCGACTTCCTCCTATCCTAATGAGGAAGAGGAAGCTATATCCCTGTGCAGGATGGGGCAGCTCTCTAGGCCTGGGGCATTCGTGGAAACCTAGTCTTAAACTCACTCCTTCAGCCCTTGCAATTATTTGGAAAGCCCCAATCTTGTTTTAAATCCTTTTTTGTTTAAAATAGTGTGGTATCTTTTTCAACTGAACCCCTGGATAATATGGTACACAGGAAAACAGTATATTAAAAAAAAAAGGAACAGAACAGTAAAGGGCATTTCCAAGAGTATGGAAGAGAGACACCAAGATGACAGCTGAGTGCTAGATGTAGAGATGAACATGTACAGACAGGAGCAGGTCAGAAGGCTCTAGGTGAGGCATCTACAAAAGATAAAATGCATAGAGTTATGTATGTGTATGTGTTGAGAGCAGCTTCAGAAAATTTGAAGAGTGTGATTTTGAAATAGTGAAAATCATACAGAAAATGAAACAAAAAGATTCAATAAATGATACACAGAAAAGGTAACACAAGCTGGGTGTAGTGGTGCATGCCTATAATCCCAGTACTTGGGAGGCTGAGACAGGAGGATTGGCAGGTTCAAGGATAGTCTCAGCAAGTAGCATGAGTCTCAGCAACCTAGCGAGACCATGTTTCAAAACAAAAAGATAAGAGGGGCTTGGGGGTGTAGCTCGGGGATAGAATACCCTGGGTTCAATCCCCAGTCTCTCTCTCTCTCTCTCTCTAACACACACACACACACACACACACACACACACACACACACACGAGAGAGAGAGAGAGAGTGAGAGAGAGAGAGAGAGAGAAGATAAACATAGTTTACTAAATATTTCACCTGTGGATAGCATTCAGTCAAATATAACTTAACCCAGGGTACTCATCTATCCAGAGTTATCCTATAAATAGAGGAAGTTTGGAGGATGACAGAGAAGCCTTTTGGTGACTTTGATCTTAAGATAAAGAAGAAATGGATAAATTCTCACATTTCATATTGCAGTCAAAAGACAGTATTTTAAACACAAATAGCAATATGAGCATATTTCTTAGAGATATAGACAGTGATGGCAGAGTTGACTCAGAGTTAAGTCTGGTGGCCTCTAGGGAGGCAGAAATGGGAAAGGCAGTGGGTAAAGAGGTATATGGAAGATTGCTGGGGTTTGTTACTAAATCTTACAGAATGATTTAATTCTGAAGAGTATAAATAAACGTTAACAAAAAGAAAGGTATCTTCGAAAAAAGAAGTAAAGGAGCCAGAAATGGTAGCTCATGCCTGTAATCCCAGCTACTCAGAAGGCTGAGTCAGGAGGATCGCATGGGCAATTAATTAATTAATTAATTAACTTATTTATACTGGGGACTGAATCCAGGGGCATTCTACCCCTGAGCTACACTTCTAGCCCTTTTTACTCTTTTGTTTTGAATCAGGGTCTTACTAGGTTGCTGCGAGTCTCGCTAAATTGCTGAGGCTGGTCTCAAACCTGAATTCCTCATCTCAGCCTCCCAATTACTGGGATTACAGGCATGCACCATCATCCCTGGCTCAGCTTGGGCAACTGAATGAGAGCCTGCCTCAAATTAAAATATAAAATGGGCTAGGGGTGTAGCTTAGTGGTAGAGAGCTTGCCTAGCTCGTGCAAGGCCCTGGGTTTGATCCCCAGTACTGCAAACAACAACAAAAAAAAAAGTAAAGGAAGTGCACAAGGCAATGAAATGAATCCTCTGGATTATTCTGAGGCCCAGATTCTCTGGGCATGCCAACGTGGTAAGCACACAACTGTGCACTTAATGCTCTCTGAAATGGCGGCTGGGTATCAGTGAGCCAGTGATACAGCAGAGGAGAGAAGCTCCAAAAGACTGTGACTAAAAAGCCTTCCAAGAAGATCAGCTATGAAAGGAACATTCTAGTATACTAGCATGGGGGTGGGTCAAATTTTAAAAAGCCATAAATTCATTTTCAGAGATAAGTCAAAATATCTGAAATAAGTTTGAGGCAACCCCTATCAACTGTCTCTATTTAAACAGGTAGTGAAAATACCAACATTTTTGAGCTAAAGGTTACTTAGATTGCCTGAATTCAGATTTGTTTCTAAGTATCCGAGAGTCACAATTTCCAGAAATGTATGAAACTAATTTGTTTTTCTTAGAAGTACCATAGGTTTAAGAATCAGATCCATCAACTGCTCTCAGAGGAATCCCATTTCCCTTCATGCTGTCCACAAGGTCCAGTGTCAACAATTCTGTTAAGTATCATGGGTGGGCAACGAGCTGATGTTAACATTTTACAAAGCAACATATTACACGGAAACAGACTCCATGCGGTCAAATTAATAAACTTCATGCTTTAATTTTTAATCTAATGCATCTAGGAGAATAAAGGGAGAATAAAAAATCCCACTACAGTCCCTATTAAAATTTATCTTCAGGGTAGAATTGCACCATTTATATAGGCCAGACCCTTCTCACCACAACAGATAAATTTGCACTTGCCTGAGCAAAATTTCATTCTTCCTGCAATCAAATTGCTACCAGCATGTTTTGTGCACACTATAAATCTGCCCATGTTGATTCTTGAAATGAAAAATATCAAGGGAAATAAATAATCCTTTACTCCCTGCCATTCTCAGGAATAAGAAACAACAGACATTTTGAGGAGATAGAAGAAACAATAAAAATGTCCTCACTTAGCAGGCTTCTGGTTGGAAGTGCCAGCCTCAATAGTATCTACGTGTACTGAGTGGGTATTATAGCTATCCAAGGCTGATGGGACTGATTGCTACATGGAAAACAAGGTTCTGGGTTTATACTGTTAATAATTCACTGGCTGGGCATGGTGGTGCACACCTGTAATCCCAGTACTTTAGGAGGCTGAGACAGGAGGATTGCAGGTTCCAGGACAGGCTCAGCAAGTAGTGAGGCTCTCATCAACCCAGTGAGAACCTGTTTCAAAAATAAAAATAAAATAGGGCTGAGGGTGTAGCTCCGAGGTAGCATGCCCTTGGAGTCAATCCCCAGTGCCACACACACACAAAATAATAAAAATGATAATTCACTATTATTGGCAGATAAGGCAGGGGTAGGAGCAGATCACCTCCTATCTTTCCATCTGTGATTTAATGTGCTGTTTTAGACTGCAGAGGCCCTTGGCCTTGCTGGCCAAGGAGCTGGAGAGCACTCCCCTTCTTGGGCGACCGAGTTTCTCAGTCCTGAGCAGGAAGCCCAGCTTTGCGTCCACAGGCTCCTGGTATCCCCAGCTATGTAGGGCCTGGGGTGTTTTAGATGTGGTATAGGCAGTTCTTTCCCTAAACCCTTTCCCATCACACCAGGGTTGTAAATGTAATCTAAATGATTACAAAGGATGAAACCTAGACAGACCCAAGGAGCAGAAGGCAGAGTCAGTCCATTGGGAGCCAAGTGGAAGAGAGCCAGAGGGACTTGGCCACAGGAGCAGAGTCACAAGCTGTGCCCTGGAGTGGATCCCCTATAGGGTCAGTACAGGAGAAGGTGGGCGGAGGAACCCCGGCAGCCATGGGAAAGCCACAGGAGAGTGATCCAACACCCCATCTTCACCTTCCGTCATGGCCTCTGCTGATGCCAGAGCAAACACAGCCGGCTTCAGGAGGCTTTCCAACACACAAAGCATGATTTGTATGACAGATCTGTAAAAGGTAGCAAACGCTTCTGAATGGAGAGATTTGGAAGTTTTAAAAATTATAATGCTCTTTTTCTCCTGGATTTTGCTCTGATCTCTTGGTTATATCCCTCGATTTTTAGCCTTGTCTGAAACATCAGCTCATAAGTTATTTTTCTTCGACTCAGTTTCCCTCTCCTCCAAACAAAATGAAAACCATATGTTCATTTCCATCTCTCAAATTCAACTATCTAAGAATTCAATTCTTTTTCAGGCAATTAAATATTCATACAGTCCAGGAACCAGGTGCTTCAGGGGATTAAAAAATAAACAATATGCAGGCCCTGTTGTCAAGGAGCTCATATCTGGAAAGTTAAAAAAATCCTCAAATTATCAAACCAAAAGATGAGATAATTAATATCACAAGAGATTATGGTAACAGTCCACTCAATAACTTCAGTGGATCTCGTATATGCTGGGCATTGTATTAGCATGACAGACAAGGTTAGTAAAAATCAGTCAGCCAGCACCCTCCAGGCATGGACAGGGCAAGGAAGACTGCAGAGGTTCAGGGAGGAAAAGCGGCTCTGATTCTCATGGTCAAGCTTCAGGGGAGGAGTCCCTTCAGCTCTGATAGCACTGCTGTTTCAATATGGACGAGTTGGCCCTCTTTTCTTTTCTTTTCCTTCCTCTTTCCCTTCTTTTTCCCTCCCTCCCTTCCTTCTTTCTTTCACTGGGAATCGAACCCAGGCGATTTCTACTTCCCCTACACCCCCAGCCCTGTTTTATTTGGAAACACGGTCTAACTTGCTGAGAATCTCATTAAGTTTTTGAGACTGGCATCAAACATTTGATCTTCCTCTCCTGTCTCACCCTTCAAGTACTAGAATTGCAAGTGTGCACCACCACATTTGGCAAGCTTTTCCTCCTTTAAGATATTATGCCAGATATTTTGGTCATAGTGACAAAAAGCTGACTAACAAGGAAACTGGTACCAGCAGTGGAATTGTTGCTGTGACTATAGGGGACTGTGTGGTTCAGAAGCCTTTGCAACTGGTTTGTGGAAGGAGTTTGGAAAGTGTGGATGTGCAGACTAGAGAAGCCTTAGGATGTTGTAAGGAAAGCTTAATGGAAATTCTGTTGTGATATCAGAAGAATGCTGACAGTAAAAACTGGCACATGAGGTTTCATATGGGAGAGCTCTACTGGAGACGCGACTAGAGGCCACATGTGTTACATTCTGGCAAAGAACTTTCCTACATGTTATCCTTGTCCTGAGATTTTGTGTTGAGGATCAAATTCAAAGGTGATAGACTAATTAATCTAGCAGAAGAAATTCAAGGCAGCATAGTATTCAGACAGTGGCATAAGTTTTGTTCATTGCCTTTATCCAAGTTTACATTGGCCAGAAAAGGACATGTTTAAAATTGGGACCAAGGACAGTATGGTTGCTGAAGAGATTAGCACCATTAAAGAGAAACCAAGTGCTTTGTACTGAGACAGGAGGAAAGGTGCCTTGAAGGCATCTCAGAATCAACAAGACCCCACCCATCGCAGGCTCAAGGGTAAAAGTGAAAAGTTGTTTGAAAGACTGCTTTGAGAAGAGAGTACCGGGATGCTCTACTCCCACAGGACTGCCTACAAAGTTGTTTCTGCAGGATTTGTTTTACTGTGATCCACTGCCCAGGCAGGGGTTGGGGAAGTAGGTCACTGGGGATTCTCTGTGGGGACTATATTTTGTCGCTGGTCCCTTTCTCTCTATATATCTGCTTCTTGGCTACCATGAGCTAAGCAGTCTTTTTGGGTCACATCCTGCTGCCCTGCTATTCTGCACCACCTCAGACCCAAAGAAATGGAGCCAACTGACCATGGATTGAAACTTCTGAAACTGTGAGCCAAAATTAACATTTCCTCCTTTAAGTTTTTTAGTAAAAGTACTTTGGTTAAAGCAATGGAAGGCAGGAATACTCATTTTTTCACACTCTTCTCTATCTCAAGGACATAGGAGAATACCTAACACACAGTAGGCATAAAAAATACTTGAAAAATGGACAAAGCTTGACACATAAAGGCAAGTGTAAAGTGAAAGTGCAAACAATATTAAATATCATTTCTAACTGTTTCCTTTTAGAGATGAGACACTGAGATGTCAAAAGATTCCTCCAGGATCACACAGGCAGGCAGAGAGTTCATCAGTTAGCTGAAAAACTATTGTCAAAGATTTCCTGATGCTGCATATAAAGCTCCTTCTACTATTTCACATTCCCTCTGTTCTTTTGCATTTTCAGTGCCTTATAATTAAGAGCTTGAAATTAGCAGAAGTTCATAGATCTCCAAATAATTTTATTATAAAAATGTTTAGAACCTCCATGACATACAGTATTAAGGTAATAAAAACAAATTGGGATAAGGATGGAGGAAACAACCTTTCAGATCAATGAAATGAAAGCCACCTCTTTCTGTGCTTTTACAATGCTGCTGCTTAGAATTTCTGAGATTACCTCCATTACTCTGCTTTGAAATTGCTCAGTACACTACATCAGACATTACTCGCCTAACACTCTAACAGCCTGGCCTTCCCTGCTGGCTCCCTGGAGACTAACACATACCCAAGCTTCAAAAATCTTCCCTTGGCACTAAAAGTGTATATATTTTGAAATGCAATAAATAGAGGTCTGTGTCATCTTTGGAGTGGCTGTTTGGAATCTTCTGCAAAGATTTAAAAATCAAAAAGCTGCTTGGTAACATATGCAGAATAAGAAACAAATAAAAAATAAGCAATAATAGGATAGTTCTGAATGAAGATCAGAAAAGGGAACCTCCTTGCAATGATAACATTCTTTAAAAACAAGTATCTGTGATTACCCCACAAGGTCCTTGTTCTCATGCCATGTACAGTCTAGGGAAAGGGAGGCTAGAATCAGGCACTAAATGAAGTCATAATCACAGAAAGTTATGATGCTGATGCTCACTGGAGGGGACATATGGAGGTTCTATGGGAGTGCCCCACAGGTTCACTCACTTTGGAAATCCTAGAAGAAGGAAGGGAGAACTAAGAGACCTGCACAGCAGGAATGCCACGTGCCAGGAAGTTGGTGGGCCTGTGTGGTTTAAGAGGTGGTCAGGACCACAGCAAAACAGAGATAACCTCCAAGGGTACATTAACTAAGGATGTTAGACTTCACCCTCAGAGCAATGGGAATCCAAAGATAATACAGAGCTTATCATGACTGATGACCATTAAAGATGACTCCTTGAAAACCACATGCTTACATTCTCAGAAGAGTATGAAGAGCTTCAAATAAAAGAAAGTAAATTAGGATGTAAGGATTATTTGATAGTTCAGCATTTAGGAGTGACAGAAAAAAATCATGCCCATGGGTACAAGGAATGGAGGGTATATTTAGTAATCCCAAAAGACCTGATAAAATTACTCAGCACACTTCTTTGAAAAAAAGAAAAAAAAGGAACATAATACTTATAATACTTCTAATAATTGTACTAAATTCAAAATTTATTAAAAAGATCAACTAATGACTCAATTTCTAATTTAGCATATAAACTAAATAATAAAAATATTGATGCTAGCATTAAAAATATTTTTAATACTTTTTTTTAATACTTTTCAAGTCTCCCTGAGCCCTTCAAGCCCACACTAGTCTTACCATCTAATGTCTAAGCACATATGTAGCAGTGAATCAGGAACTTGGCTAGCATTCCTGTACGGTTATCTTATTATTCAATTCTTGCACTTAACAAACTTTCCATGTGTTTATTCCTAGACTGCCCACCAGGATTGTGGGCTCCTTTGGAAATTCCTACATACCTTGGTGCCATCTAGAGCACCTGGCCACCTGCCACACACCCAGGACTCACCATGTATTGACTCAACAAGGGAGCAAGTCGTAAAAGTTCATGTTGTTTTGGAATAATATGCAGAGCTGGGTTATAGAGATGCTTCACAATTAACTCAATCATATGTTAAACAAGGCAAATCTAATCCTATCACTCTAGTAAGAAGAGACTAAGGGATGTCAGAAAGAGTATTCTGAAATTCAACTGTTGTTTTTGAAAATGCTCTACCTCACAGACAAGGCAAAATTGTCTCTCAGCTTTCTGTGTCAAGAATATTGTGTTTTCCTAAAAGAAATGAGCATGTTTTTATCTTGCAGACACTGTAGATACTATTAATTAATTACGTTTCCCTCTTTCCTTTTACCATTGGGGAGCTGAGAGGAAAATCTAGGTCTCTTTGTAGCAATTACAAGAAATGTATATTTCTTTGTTGTAACAGTATCCTAGCTTTATTATTTTCCTATTCTTATTTTCACTTTACCTTTAGCCCCTCATTTTATCAAGAGATATTTGTATCAATAGATGTCATTATCTTGTAGTGTTTGTTGAGCTGTTATATATAAATTTGTAAATAAATTAAGTGAAGGATGCTTTAGAGCTCAATATTCACTCTGCTATATAACCACTGGCAGTAGAGTTTTGCAAACCAAGGCAATTAATCCTCAGTTAAGCTGATTTTCAATCAGAACTCCTTGGAATGGCTTCCCCTTATCCCCAACAAAGCTTCTAGAAAATGACATGATCAGGTGCCTTCAGGAGCCATCCTCAACTTTCTGCTTCCTTCTACCCCTCACAATATCCATTTCATCTGATAACCACTGGGTTCTGTGAACTCTACTTCCGCAGGTCTCCAGAATCTATGGCCCCCTTTGAGTTTTTCCTGCCACAGCTGTAATTCAAGCTCTCATACTTCTCACTCAGGCTTTTGGAGGATGCTCCTAGCCAATCTCTTTGCCTCCCAGCTCTATTCCATCCAAATAAATGCATCCATCGATCCACATATTCAATAAATATCTACTGAGCACCTACTAAAGGTCAGGCGCATGTGAAGCCCTGGTGACAAAGAACTACAGAAGCCCTTGCTGGACGTGATGGCGCTCACTTGTAAACCCAGTACGTAGGAGGCTGAGACCAGAGGAACTGGGTTCGCGGTCAGCCTCGTCTACTTCATGAGGCCCTCCACAACTTAGTGATACCCTGTTTCAAAATAAAGAATAAAAAATAGGGCCGGGGGTGTAGCTCGGAGGCAGAATGCTCCTGGGTTCAATCCCCAGTACCGCAAAAAAAAAAAAAAAAAAAAAAAAAAAAGAAATACAGAAGCCCAATCTCCTCCCTTAAAGAGCTTATGAATAGTGCAAAAGCAAAGCAGGAAACACTGCAGTACAGTTTGAAAAATGAGCACTAGGGAGGCCTAGGGTCCGTGGGGAAACAGCAACCGAGCACTAATGACACATCCAACAGCTCCTCAGAGCACCACGTGACTAGCAGGCAAGAGAGGAGAGAAAACGAGAGGGGCCGAGGTCATGGCAAGTGGGACCTGACAGGCCATGCTGACCCCACCGTGTGACTTCTCTTTAGAAACCGACCATGGTGCTGTGTTCCAAATTCTCAAGCACAGCCTCTGTGCCTCTTGCTCCAGACCCCCATCTATGTTTCCAATCCATTCTCAATTTCTACTGCAGTGCCATGCCCACTGAATCTCATTCCTCAAAGATCCCAAGCAAAGTATGTCCTCAGCCTGCCTCAAACTATTCCCCTTGGCCACTGTGAGCCCTCATCCCATCCCGTCCCATCCACATCTCCGAAACGTAAACTAAGCCCTACTTGCTTCAGTATATTTAAAATCACAACCACTGATGATTCCTACCTTCAAGGAGGTTAGAGCTTTGTAGAAGAAAAGGCTAAGTTAAGAACTCAACTATCATATAAATATAAAAGATAAGGTAGTGATATGCGATAGGAGTTTCTATAAAATGATTACTTAACACCAGGCATGGTGGTGCAGGCCTGTGATCCCAGTACGTGGGAGGCTGAGACAGGAGGATCACAGATTTGAAGCCAGACACAGCAACTTAGTGAGACCCTCCACAACTTAGTGAGACCCTGTTTCAAAATAAAAAATAAAATAGGTCTGGGGGTGTAGTTCAAGAGGTAGAATGCCTCTGGGTTCAATCCCCAGAAGGACGAAAAAAAATCACTTAATTGCAATAACAATATATGGTGGAGATCATTTGTTAGAGTTCTATACGGAACTGGGAAATGGTGCAGAAGAAAGGCAACTTTTTTTTTTTTTTTTGCAGTACTGGGGATAGAACCCAGGGGCATTCTACCTCTGAGCTCCACCCCCGCCAGATTTTTTATTCTTTATTTTGAAACAGGGTCTCACTAGGTTGCGGAAGGCCTCACTAAGAACCTGGGGCTAACCATGAACTTGCAATCCTCCTGTCTCAGCCTCCCAAGTACTGGGATTACAAGCATGTGCCACCCTGCCAGGCTGAAAGGCAACATTTAAACTAATCTCTGCTGGTTAAGTAGGGTCCAACCAAACAGAAAAGATAATATCAGCCCCAGATTTTTACCATGTATATCTCTTATTGTACTTTGTTCAAAGTAGACACTCAAGACCATCCCCCTGAAAAAATAAACCATATAGGAGCACAGTCAATTCCAAAATAAAATAGTAATCATGTAGAATGTTATCTTTAGCATTATTTCCCTTAATTCTTTAAAAAAATCTAGAGAGGATTTTATATAAGCCTGTTGACACTGAGACAGATTTCCTCCAAAATCATAAGTACCGGCCAGGGCCATCGTGAAGTCTTACTGGCCATTTCTCCATTAATTATAAAAGCGTGCAGTGAGCTCAAAATCCCTAATTCTTATGACAGTTCAAGAACCATCATACTGACTTACTTGAGAATTAAATACTAAGCAAAACATGTTTCTTGGAGACAGGAATAATTGAATTTTCAAGAAACGTAATGCAATGTTTGTTCATTCTATGTAAACATACACAGATTGCAAGTAAGGCTAGATAAATTCCTTCAAAGCACACTAGATTTCCATAAACATAATGAAGCTGTCTGAGGTAACAAAGCCTTGGAAGTCAACATCTGATGACTTTTTCATTTATTTCCCTACACCTGAAGTGGCAGGTATAAAAATAAAATGAAAATATAGGACTTTTATATGTAAATGAATCCCAGAGTAGCTCTTCCAGGAAACACACAAAAAGCTCAGAATGAAAGCAAACTATATACACATACATAGAAATGAGCAGTGGCCTAGAAAGTCCTCAAGTGTTTATACCACCTCCAATCATATCTAAATACTATGTTACCATCAGCACAGCAAAACTTCTTTGAGATCCTTCCTGAAGGGAAGTTGGGGGGTGTGGGAGGAAATATTGGGGACCTTGAATATCTTCATAGGAAATCATCAGAGGTTTATCAGAAAAGCACAAAAAATGCCAGGCATGGTGGCTCACACCTGTAATCCCAGGACTCGGGGCTGAGACAGGAGGATCGCAGGTTCAAGGTCAGCACAGCAACTTAGTGAGGCCCTCCACAACATAGTGAGGTCCTGTTTCAAAGTTTAAAAATAAATAATAAATAAATAGATAGATGAATAAATAAATAAATAAATAAATAAATAAATAAATAAATAAATGTCTTGGGGATGAGGCTCAGAGGTAGAATGCCCCCTGGGTTCAATCCCAGTACCAGAGAGAGAGAGGGAGGGAGGGGGAGAGAGATAGATAGATAGATAGATAGATAGATGGATGGATGGATAGATAGATAGATAGATAGATAGATAGATAGAGAAAGAGAACAAAAAAAAAGACTGGATTGCTTGTAGAGAGAGTAGAGACCCTGGAGGCAAGGAGACCACTAAGAAAATATTACACTAAGATATTACAGAAGCAGTGTGTGCTTTATCTTGCCTCTCCGCCTTGACTTGCTGTTCCTCTCATCTAGAATAGGAATCATCAAACTACAGCCCACAGGCCAAGTCTGGCCCCTGACCCCTCTGTTTCTATATGGCCTATAAGATAAGAATGAATTTAACATTTTTACATGGTTGAAAAATATCAAAAGAAGAATATTACTTCATGACACACGGAACTCATGTGAAATTCTCAGAGTCCGTACATAGTTATTGGAATTCATAACTCTTCACACTCCAGGCTTCTCGGGATCTACCTATAATCATGCTCTAAATGACCCCTCCTTACCCAAACCATGCTAACGTTCTCTGTCCTCAAACATTTCAGATCTTTTAGAACCTAGAAGTTTATCACTTTACCTATACATCTTTTTAAATTGTATAGGCTTTGAGCCCCACGAACCAGATCCCCGCCCCCATCCTCTGGATAAAATGCATGTTATAAAACTGGCTCTCCTCTCTTCCCAAAATCATATCCCAATATACTGTCAACCCCAGAAGCCAGTGGATGAGCATTCTGTAATCTTCTGGAGACGTGTTCAACAAAAGGGACTTTTTGGAAAAGGAATTTTGTGGACAAATAAGTTTGGGAACTGTACAAGTGAGAGGTATTCCACCTTTCACTTGCATCTACTTCTTCCTAACTCAGACACTCTGTAGCAAAGAATATGTCCAACTTTTTCATATTTAGGTGACTATAAAATTGTGTGCAAGCCGGGCGTGGTGGCACACGCTTGTAATCCCAGTACTTTGGGAGGCAGAGACCAGAGGATCCGGGATCGCGGCCAGCCTCAGCTAGCTCGCTCTCTCTCTCTCCCCCCCCCTCTCTCTACTTAGTGAGGCCCTCCGCAACTTCGTGAGATCCAGTTTCAAAATAAAAGTATAAAAAAAATAGGGCCGAGGGTGTAGCACAGAGGTAGAACGCCCCTGGGTTGAACTCTGTTCAAAATAAAATAGGGTTGGGGTGTAGCTTAAAGGTAGAATGCCACTGAGTCCAACCTCTACTACCAAAATAAAAAGAGAAGTCACACATCACTTTAAAAATCTGGCATGAATTGTGCCAAATGGCATTACTTCATTTTTTTTCCATGGGCATTTCATGAAGATGTTGCTTTCAGCCTAAAATACAGAAATGAATCTTGAGAAAAAAATGACGCAAGAAAAAATAATTTAATAGATTGTATTTATCCCCACAGTACCATAAATAATTCCTAAACTTCTAAATTGCCTTTTTACAGGGGAGAAAATAAAATTGAGCCACTGGGAGCACATCACTACCTGCCTGCAAAGCTACAGTGATCCCATAAAGCAAGAATTTCATAAATAGTTTAAATAAAATTCAATTATATGAGCATCTCGTGTGTGTGTGTGTGTGTGTGTGTGTGTGCGTGTGTGTGTTTGTGTGTTTTCTCTGAGAATTTCTCTAAGAGGGAAAAAAACCTAATTAGCCAACTATATATACAATACCAAAGTCCTGCTGGTATGCAATTTTCCATGTGGTGCTATAAAACAAAACATAATCCCCTGTGGGTATGATTAATATTAAAAATATCTGGTTTGTTTAGGAGGCCAAATCTCAGCATTTGAGAGTTAAAAGGAAATCTGGGAATTGTGTTTTCAGCCTCATTTACAGATGAAGAAACTGAGATGCGTAGGACTCACCTACGATCTCCAGCCCAGCTACTGGCCTTGGCCAGGCCTGACTGGAGCCAGATCCTACCTGGGAGCCCCTGTGCCTCCGACTGAACCAGCTTTGTTAACTAGGAATTGCACAGAGCAGCTAAGAGCAGAAAGAGCTAAGGGCAGGACTGGAAAACTAGGTCAGCTTTCCTCCACATCTTAGAGTTTCTATGAGGCTGGAAAAAGAATGAACAACATTGGAATGAGGGGGAAGGGCCCCACACATTACCCAACCATTCATTTCACATGTGTATCCTGAGTGCCTTTGTGTGCTAAGCAAAGTTTTAGGAACTGTGAACACAACAGTGATCAAAACAAAACAAACCTGCCCCATTAAGCTGACATTCTAGTGATTCCAGAATCTTCCACATGATACTGGTTATATTGAAACATCTGGCATTAAAACTTTAAAAAGGTTATATTAGAAACATGCTATGTTAGTCAGCTTTCCATTACTGTAACAAATACCTGGTGTAATCCACTTAAAAAGAGGAAAGGCTTATTTTAGCTCACAATTTGGAGGTTTCAGTCCAAGGATGGTTGGCCCCATTGCTTTTGGGCCTGAGGTGAGGCAGCACATGATGGTGAGGAGCATGATGCAAAGGAAGCTGTTCACTTTGTGGCAGCCAAAAAGAGAAAATAAAGACAGGAGGGGGCTGGGTGCCAATATAACCTCAAAAACATGCTCCCAAAGGCTAAAAATCCTTCCAATAGGTCCCATCTCATAAAGACTCCACCATCTCCCAAATGCACCATGGGCTGGGAACCAATCTTTAAATACATCAGCCTTTGGGGGCAACTGATGCAAACCCTTGCACCCCACACATATCCATCCGCATGGACATGGACACACACACACACAATCCTCCATATGTCAGTAGCATTTCAAAAATTTCCATGAGGGAGACTTTCTAGATAAACCCCACCCCTAATTCCTGCCCAGTTTATGGGGCTACCACAACACCACACTAAAATACTGAGAAACTATTTCAATGGCTTCTCTGAGGAGGGAGAGAAGCAGTAAAAGTCAACCTCTTTTCAACCACCTTTCCAACAAAGCTAGAAAGGGAGGTGGAGAGGAAATGCTTGAAAGAAACAAATAAATCCATCTGAATTTTCTGTGTACTGATGTTGAGGAGAGAAGCTCGAGCACACAACGAGCCCTTGGTAAAGCTGAGAACGAATGTAAGAGACAACCACAATGTCCATTCCATCTGTCAGCCACAGCTGATCAACGAGCCACGAGAACATCTCAATGGCATGCAACACCACAGGCATCCGTGGAGCTGGGGCCCAGATAGTCCAGTCTGGCTGGGCTGAGGTCTGGGAAGGGGTCCAGGAGCACTCCCCATTCTTCTCACAGTTCTGAAACCAGCAGATTACACAGACCATCTCAGAAGAGGCGGGAAAAAAAAAGGCAAAATCATGGTCAAGTACATTTCAAGCCTGTGTGCCACATCTGCCAATATTCCATTAGCCAAAGCAGTCACGGGACCAAGCCCCAAATCAACAGGACAGAGAAGTATCCGCTTCCCACAATGGAAAGTGCTTTAAAGTCACGGGGCAAAAGTGCATGGATACAGGGAGAAGTGAAGAACCAGGAACAATAATGGAACCTGAGGAAAGATATGGCCATTTTCAGCAATACAAACTGGCCAAATTTGCATACCTCTTATTTGGATATTCACAATCTCCGTCATCAGCTTCAAAGTGTCAAAAGAGAATGGAGAGATTGTGTCACTGGGATTATAGTTTTAGTTATGGGGGAGGTAATATAAGGACAGTAGCTGGAAATGTAAAATTTAGTCCACATGGAGGGAGAAGGACTGGGGAATTAAATGGCAATTACTTTATATAGTATCCAAAATTACAAAACTTTTTTTTTAATTTGGTACCAGGGATTGGACCCAGGGGCATTCTACTTCTGAGCTATACTCCCAGCCTGTTTTATTTTTTAATTTTGAAACAGGGTCTCGCTAAGTTGCTGAGGGCCTTGCTAAGTTGCTGAGGCTGGCCTCAAGCCTGCATTGCTCCTCTCTCAACCTTACAAGCACTGGGATTACAGGTGTGCACTGCGACAGCTGGCTAAGAAAAATACAAAACTTTAGACTTAAAAAAGAACATTCTTAGAAGGTAGAAACACTCTAATTTCCAAAACTTTTCTATATGTAGAAATTATACCAGCAGCAGTATGCAACACATATCATAATAGCTACAAAACATCACAAGAGTAGAAACATCCCACAACTTGAATCTAGTTGCTAAAGCCTTTACGTTTATTATAGGAAGAAAAATAACTGAGGGGTAACATGGATTAGAAGCAGGATTAGGAAGAACTAAAAAATATACTGGGAAATAAATCCACTTCTGTGAAATGGTATGAATGGGGTCCTCAGGCAAGCTCGGAGCTACATTTTGTAGTCAAACAAGTGCATCCTAAAACATACCTTACAGCCAAGAGAAACTGTCACATAGGGTGGGACCAAGTTTGACAGAGCACTGGGAGAGAGAGGGTAGATGCTTGAAAGTCATTAAATATTTAGAATCCCAATGCTGAAAATATGAATGATATAGCAATAACATCAGAGACTTAAACTACCAGAATAAGGCATGACAAGTGGAAGGCTTATCTTTACGGAATGTGTCAACTTACACCCACTCATAGTTCCTGATGAAGTGACTTTTTTGGAGAATGATGTGATATAAAGAAACCTAAAGATACTCAAGAGGGAAATATATATTCCTTTTATGAAAGAGCAACTTGAAAAAAAAGAAAAGCCACAAATCTGGAAAATATAATTATAATACATGGAAATGACAAATATCCAGTATAAATGTAGGATTCCTACCAATCACATTAAAAACAGAGAAATGGAAAAATGAGACCCAGTAGAAAACAAACAAGAGGAAAACTATAAATGTCAAATAAATGTATAAAAGTGTGTTTCAACCTTAAGAAAAATCAGGTAAGCACAGAAAAACCCAGGGTGAGTTACCAATTTAAAGTCATTGAACGTACTTTGGGAGGCAGAGACCCGAGGATCCAGGTTCGCGGCCAGCCTCAGGTCTCTCTCTCTCTCTCTCTCTACTTAGTGAGGCCCTCCGCAACTTCATGAGACCCAGTTTCAAAATAAAGTATAAAAAATAGGGCCGGGGGTGTAGCGCGGAGGTAGAACGCCCCTGGGTTCAATCCCAGATACCTCAAAATAAATAAATAAATAAATAAATAAATAAATAAATAAATAAATGAATAAATAAATAAAGTCATTGGACTGGCAAAATATGTTGATCAAGGTCAAGTGTTCAAGAGGAGGTAGAGTAAGAACTTTCCTGTAGAGGCTCAAGGCAGTGTGAACCAGGCACACTACTTGGGAAACAATTTGGTGATAACCAATAAAGCTAGAAACAAACACAAACAGAAATATGAAATAAAAAATTTATTTGATGATGAAGACAGCAGAATGAAAATAACAGAATAGAGTTAACAAACATGAACATGGCTGAATAGAAATTACCCCATCTGAAAAAAATAGAGAGTAAAAGATGGGGGGGTGGAGTGAGCAGAATCTCTGGGTTTTCTGGGACAAAATTTACAAAAGTTAACATGAGTATTAAAGTCAAAGAAAATTATGCCTAGAAATATCAAATGCTCACTGCTGAAAACCAAGGATAAAGGAAAAAAAATCTTGATAATAGATAGACAAGACAGTATATACAGTTGCACAATGATTGAAATAGTTGTGTTTCTTCTTCAGAAACCACAGAGGCAATCCAGGCCTGCTGGCGCACACTTGTAATCCAGTACCTGGGAGGCTGAGACAAGAGGATTTCAGGTTCACAGCCAGCCTCAGCTATTTAGTGAGGTCCTCCGCAATGTAGTAAGACCCTGTTTCAAAAATAAAATAGGACATAGGACTGGAGGTGTAGCTCAATGTAGAATGCCCTTGGGTTCAATCCCTAGCACCACAAAAAAAAAAAAAAAGAAAGAAAAGAAAAGAAACCATAGAGAGACAAGCTCAGATAAAGAGACATTAAGAAATTCATCACCAGCAGACATAGTCTATAAGAAATACTAAGGTAGCCAGGCGTGGTGGCACACACTTGTAATCCCAATACTTGGGAGGCTGAAACAGGAAGATTGCAGGTTAAGACCAACCTCAGCAATTTAGCAAGACCCTGCTTCAAAATAAATAATAAAATAGGTCTGGGGGTGTAGCTCAGAGGTAGAATGCTCCCGGGCTCAACTCTAATACCAAAAAGAAAATAACATAGAAATACCAAGGGAAATTTTTCACACCAAAGTGCGGAAAAATACTAGAAGAAAATGTGGATTTTCTATAGTGAAGGAAGAACAAAAAATATAGTAAATAGCCAAATAAACACAAAAGAATAGTGTTTTAGTGTAAACCTCATTATGCATATGACTAAAGGAAAAAATGTAACACTTGATGAGGTTTTCAATGTATATAGATATATACAACTATAACAATTTAAAGGTAACTAGCTAGGGAAGAAAATAAGGTTACTATGGATGTTTTAATATATATGAAACAGACTTCAAGAAGAAGAGAATTATCAGACATAAAGATGGATAATTCATGATGATAAAAGGATCAATTCCTCCAGAAAACATAACAGCTCTAAAAATGCATGCACCTAATAATGTAGCTTAAAAATGAAGAAAAATTGACAGAATAAAAGGGCAAATAGACAACTTTATAATCATAGTAGGAAACAGTTTTCTGAGCAATTGATAGAATATAAAGAGCAAAAAAATCAGTAGGCATATAAGAGCTGAGAAACACTAGGCAATTACTTTGATATAATAGACATTGATAGAACATTCGACTCCTGGGTTTCTTCTCAAGAGATATGCAAACATGTCCACACAAAGGCTTTTACACAAACATTTACAGCACTTTCATATTTAATGGACACAAACTGGAAACAATCCAAATGGCCATCAACAGATGAATGAATAAACAAATTGGGGTATGTCTATACAATGGAACCCTACTACAAATAATAAAAAACAATGAATTGATACAAGGATTCCATTTATATAATATACTAGGAAAGAAAAGGAATCTAAAATGACAGCAGTTACAGCGGTTGCCTAAAGACAGGTTGAAGAGAGGGGCAGATTACAAAAAGGGCAGGAGTGAACATTAGTTGGTGATGAAATATTTATTATCTTAATCACGGTGATGGCTTCATAGATATATACAAAAGTGGAAAATGGATCAAACTGCACACTTTTAAAATGTACATTTCATTACACTTTAATTATACCCTGACAAAATTGGGGAAACTAATTAACCTATCCTAAAGTCAGGGTTTTCAAAACATAGTGTGAGTATGGGTCCTTCACAAGAATTATCTAGGGTGTTTATTTAAACCATACTTCCAGTCCCCATGGCAAGCCTACAGACTCTGATACTCTATGAGTAGACATGATAGATAAACTCTCTAAGTGACAACTAATGACACATCTGAGAATCGCTGCTCAAGGCTCAAAGGCCCCCTCCTCTATGAAGCCTCCACTCATACAACTGACAGACATACCTTCCTCTTTTCATATCACAAAGCTTGCTATCACAAATGGCACTTATATGTAGACCATGCTCTGATGATATTTTATCTTCCTGTGTTAGTCAGCTTCCCATTATTGTCATAAAATACCTGAGATAATCAACTTATAAAAATGAAAAATTTGAGCCAGGTGTGGTGGCTCATGCCTGTAACTCCAGTACTTGGGAGGCTGAGACCTGGGGATTGCAGGTTCGAGAACAGCCTCAGCAAGTATTGAGACTCTCATCAACCTAGTGAGACCTTGCTTCAAATTAAAAATGAAAAATAGAGGCTGGGGGTGTAGCTTAGAGGTAGAATGACTCTGAGTTCAATCTCTAGTACCACAAAAAAAAGAAAGAAAGAAAATGAAAAATTTATTTTCTCCATTTCAATCCATGGCCAGTTGGCTCATTGCCTTTGGGCCTGTGGCAAGACAGTATTTCATGGAGGAACCACTAGAGAAAGCTACTCACTTCATAGTGTCCAGAAAGCAAAGACAAACAAGAATGGGCCAGAATCCCAACATTCCCTTCAAGGGCATGCCCCCAGTGAGCTAACTTCCTTCCACTAGGCCCCACCTCTTAAAGGTTCTACCACCTCCCAACAATGCCAAGCTAAGGACCTAACATTTACCACATGGGATTGGGGGAGACATTCCCTAACCAAACTATCGTACTATCCTAGTACCTCTAAGTTTTTGCTGAGAAAAGGCACATCTTATCCATTTTTGTAGCTTTCTCTTCATCTAGCACACTGCATTGCACATAAAAGATGCTTGACATATATATAGTATGTCTACTTGTATCTAACACCATGCCATGGTAGAGCCTTGGTCCTTGCCATCTAAGAGTCTATCAACATAGGCCGGGTATGGTGGCACATACCTATAATCCCAGTACTTGAGAGGCTGAGGTAGAAGAATTGCAGGTTTGAGGCCAGCCTCAGCAATTAGCAAGACCCTCAGCAACTTGGCAAAACCTTGTTTCAAAATAAAAAATGAAAAGGGCTAGGGGTGCAATTTGAAAGTAGAATGCCTCTGGGTTCAATCCCCAGTAATAAAAATAAATAAAAATTAGAAAAAAAGAAAAGCCTACCAACTTAGATCATTAACACTAGACCTTATAAACACGTGCAGAGGCCATAAAGATCAGCTATTGCTGAGCGTGGTGGCACACACCTGTAATCCCAGTACTTGGAAGGCCGAGACAGTACATTTGCCGGTTCAAGCCCAGCCTCAGCAACTTAGTGAGGCCCTGTTTCAAAATAAAAAAAAAAAATAATAAAATAGGGCTGGGGGTGTAGATCAGAGTTAGAATGTTCTGGGATTCAATCCAGAACCCCCCCCCCCACACACACACACACAAAGACAAGCTACTACAAAGAGGAACAGGCTAGAAATAGATTCATAAAGGAAAAGTAGCACAATTCACAACAGCCAAATTATGAAACCAGCCTAGGTGTCAATCACAGATGAATGGATTATGGAATTACGGGATATACACACAATGGAATTCAACACGGCCATAAAGAAGAACAAAATTATGTCATTTGCAGGAAAATAGATGGAACTAGAGAATATTATGTTAAATGAGATCAGCCAGTCACAAAAAATGAAGGGTCATGTGTTTTCCCTCATATGTGGAAGCTAGAGAGAAATTGGGGTACAAAAGGGACTCCAGACAAAGAAGATGAAACTCCACCAGAGGGGGATCTAGAAGAGACAGGCAGGTGGGAGAAGGGAGATTTGATGAAGGGAACACTTCAGTTGACACTATGTACATCTACAAAATTAACAATGCCAATCTCAATACCATGTAAAGGAAAAGGGAGGGAGTGCGATGGGATGGGAGGAAGCGCGCTGCATGCATGCATGTCTATGCATGTCTCTATCACTCTTAATTTCATCATGATGTCTGATTACAATGTACCAATAAAAATTTTAAAAAAACCACCTACCAACTTAGATCAATAACACCAGACCATGTAAGTACATGTAGATGCTAAAAAGATGAGCTACCAAAAAGACGAGTAGGCTGGAAATAAATTCACAGTCATAAAGAAAAAGCAGTATCAACTATGCCAACTGGGTAACCAAGGAAAGACAAAGTCCATGACTTCTTGGAAAGAGGAAACTAACTTACTCTGAGAAGCACATTTCAAAGACCTGTATCATCTATCTATCTATCTATCTATAAATATATATATATATATATATATATATATTCCTGAATGCAACCAGGATAAGGACCCAGCACAATCTTCTTTAACCCCTTCCTTGCCCTGTCACTCTGCTCATTGTACCTCTGTTACAAATATTTAACATGCAGTAATGTAATCATTGTTTTTATGTCTCTGTGTAATATGATAATATAAAAGGCATGAGCAATGATCATATATTTTTCTATAGCCTTAGAATGATT
>PVJS01002189.1:56776-87300 GCA_004027185.1 Glis glis
CCTCACTAAGGAGAGAGAGAGAGAGAGAGAGAGAGAGAGAGAGAGAGAGAGAAAGAGAGAGAGAGAGAGAGAGGAGAGCTGAGGCTGGCTGTGAACCCGGATCCTCCGGTCTCCGCCTCCCAAAGTACTGGGATTACAAGCGTGCGCCACCACGCCAGGCCATGCACATATTTTTTTTTTTTTAATTTTAACAAGGAGGTAAAGAAGTAGATTCGTTTTGTAAAAGCTATTTTCCACTACAGAGCTTTTCTCCCTTTGGGCACATGTACAATCTTCTGAACTTCACAGGGGCTCAATAAATGGTAAACTCCTTGCTGACACAATCACGGCCCACCAGTCATCCCTGGTGAAAATTTTAGATGTTTGTGTTTCATATAGCATATGAAAAGACATAAGCCTCCTGAGTCAGCCCAGTGGGAAACAAGTGTGTAGTAGTTGGGGATGTGACTCAGTACTGTCCTCAAAACACCACCCTGAGAAAAAAAAAACAACCAAATAGTTATGAAAATGGTTACCACTCAAATCACAACCAAAAAGTCTAAGGCATCTGAATGCAGTGGTGAAGGTACTGTATAAGGAAGAAAAAATAAAGTAAAATACCTTAAACTATTTGGAAGAGTCTCATTCCATGCACAAAAACACGTATATGCCACAGTCAAACTTCAATGTGTAATAAAATGTTGGCACTGACCATTTAAATTATAAATCTAAGACAGAGCCCATCTTTAGAGGTAACTAATTAAGAACAGGTGAAGTTTTGCTGACTTGTTTTATTTTGTTTTGATTCCTAATTCTATGTTAGGTAAAATGGTTTATTTATTTATTTATTTATTTATTTGCAGAACTGGGGATTGAACGCGGGGGCGTTCTACCTCCGCGCTACGCCCCCGGCCCTATTTTTTATGCTTTATTTTGAAACCGGGTCTCACGAAGTTGCGGAGGGCCTCACTAAGGAGAGAGAGAGAGAGAGAGAGAGAGAGAGAGAGAGAGAGGCAGAGACAGAGACAGAGCTGAGACTGGCCACGAACCCGGATCCTCCAGTCTCCGCCTCCCAAAGTACTGGGATTACAAGCGTGCGCCACCACGCCCGGCTAAAATGGTTTATTTAAAATTCAATTTTATACATCTCAAAATCATGCAATTTACTATTGGGGTAGCATTGCATAACAGTTAGCTGTTACCAGAAAGACTTGGGCAAACTAGCTATTAGATCCAGATCACCTTCCTCAGGTTCAGTAAAAGTGGGTGACAGCAACTATCCCAGGGTCTTGTTATCAAGGTTAAATAGAAGAGGGCAGGAAAAGCATGTTTTCTAAGAGGTGGACATACATGACGGGCTCAAAGGACGTCTGCTACCATCACTGCACCATCACCAGCTTCTTTGTTTCTGCAGATTTCAGCACTTAACCTGACCCTCTATAAGAATCTTAAAGAAGAAGAATCTACAATCATCAGTTATATTGTTTCTTACAAGTTCTCTTAAAGAATGAGAAGGGAATGGGAAGGAGCAGGGGAAGTGGGAAGAAGGGAGAGGAGAAATAAAGAAGAAAATGTTGGAGAAAAGGCAGAAAGAATGGCAAAACTGAACTAGATTATGGATGTATATGTAGCCAGTCTTTCTTCGGGCCATGGGAAGTCAGAAAACAAAAAATCAACTGTATTTGCAAATAAAGTCTGTGGTTAGAGACTGCCAGGCATGCAGTTTAAAATGTTTTAACTACAGAAGTCAAAACATATTCCAGTCTAAGAACACACAGCATAACTGTCATAATAACTTCAAGTTCAAATAGCAAAACCTACACAGAATTTCTTTTATAAAAATCCTCTTTTTCCATTTCTTTAGTCTCCCTCTATAGCAAGATATTTAATTTAAACTATATTCATACAATTTCCTGAAACCCTGAAGTACCTCCTACAATCACTATGAATCATTGAAACATATTTGTATCTTATATGTCTTTTTGTTTCCTTTGTCATTCCCTTCAAGAATACCTGATATGGCTGATGTAATTATAGAACAGCAGTCTATTTAATGTGCAATAATGACTTGGAAATGTGTTTCAGATACCTATATCCAGCCAATTATTGTGCGAATAAACCTCATAAAAAACCCATGGAAGATACTAGAAAATGTAAAAGAATGCAAAATTCCAAGTGACAACTGATATGTAAGTTGATAACCAGTATTTGCTTTCTTAGTTCTGGCCCCTTGACACCAGGCACTTCCTGAAGGAAGTCTGGATTCATTCAAAAAAAATTTTTTTTCTTAACAAAACAAACAAAAGACCACAGGAGTATTTGAAGTCAGCTCCTACTCAAAGAGAGATCAAATCTTACATAGTTGCTCCCACTATTTTGTGTTTTCTATAGAAATGCATATACACCTATAGCAGATTTTCCTTTTATTTTTTTAAAATTTCTCCTCCTAATATTCCCTCTAAAACCACTCAATCTAGAATCACAGACTTAGAGATGTCTATAGATTAAAGAAACAACTAGTTCTACTTAGTTAGAAATTGAGTCTGTAATGTGCAGGACAGTCTTTGTTAAAATATTTCCTGCTAAGGGAAGCCTCTGTTGATAAATGGCTCTAACCATTAGAAGAATTTTAAATTTTACACTATCAGCAACTAATTTCTATTGAATGTTTACCATAGGCAAAATGTTTCCCCTTGCAAAGCACTTCATATGTATCACCTCAATCTCCCAAATGAAACGAAGATGGCATTCTTGGCCGATTTCAACTATGAGAAAACCAAGGATCACAGGAAATAAGCAACTTGCCTAAAGACACACAACTGTTAACAGAATTGTAACAAAAACCCCTGGGTTTCCAGGCACCCAAGTGCAAGTCTCACAACACTTACAGGCCCCAATTTTTACATCTGCTGGTCCTCTCCTCTTGGACAGCCCTTCAGATATTTGAAAACTGCCTATGAGCAGTTGCACTGTGCTGGGCTTTCCCCCACAGCACTAAGTAGAATGGAGAGGAATCTGTGAGCTTAAGTGCAGAACCCTGCAGATAGGCATGAAACCAAGGGAAAATCTGAATAGCTCCACTTACTTTTAGTTCCTTGCTTTGATCACCAATTTTAGAGGTCACATAGCTAAGCAATATATTCCCATTAACTTTGTTATCAGTAATATCTCTGATATATGGTCACTGTGGTAAGAATTGTTTAAGTAGTTTTTCCAGAAACTTGGAAGCTACTTTAGTCTTTCTCAAATCAGTTGAAACCAACAACCTTTCACTTGGGTCTGTCAGTTATCTGAACTCAGAGAGACAAAAATTCCATCCTCAGACCATGGTAACACTTCAGTTTTTGGAACACACATCCTATGAAGAGCTATAAAGTCTGAGGATGCCTCCAATCACCTTCCCACCTTCCCCCATGCCTCAAACCATCCTATTCTTTATCCCATAAATACCCCTAAACCCTATCCTCAGGGAGTTAGAGGTGAGATTTGGGGCTCCTGCTCCTTGGTGCTGCTGCTTGGTGAATAAACTCTTTCTCTTTTGCCAAACGTGTTGTTTCAGTGATTGACACTCTGTGCAGCCAGCACAGTGGACCTCACTTGGTAACAAGAGTAAGTAGACAAGGCCAGACATCCAGTCTCCCAATAACATAAGCTCCTACACTTCATGTCACTCTATCTCTTCAGTCTCACCTCATCCTCATTCCCCAACTCCATGACCAGATATCACATCTTTACCCATGATCTATCCATGGTGTTTCATTGTTGTTTATTTGTTTGTTTGTTTGTTTTTGTGGTACTGGGAATTGAACCTTGGGTGCTCTACCACAGTGCTACATCCCCTTTTTTTATTTTATTTTGACACAGGGTCTCACTAAGTTGCTGAGTGTCTTGCTAAGTTGTTGAGGCTGGCCTGAAACTTGTGATCCTCCTGTCTCAGTCTCCCAAGTACTGGCATGCACCACTGCACCTGGCTATCCACGTTTTGTTTGTTTTGTTTTGTTTTGTTTTGTGGCACTGGGGATTGAACCCAGGGGCATTCTACCTCTGAGCTGTACTCCCAGTCATATTTTTTTTATTTTTTGTTTTGAAACAGGATCGTGGCAAGTTGGTGGGAGTCTCACTACATTACTGAGGCTGTCTTGGAACCTGCCAACCTCCTGCATCAGCCTCCTAGGAACCAGGATTTCAGGCGTGCACCACCATGCCCAGCTATCCACATTTTTTAGGCATCAGAAGGACCATTCTTATTTATTCTGCTGCAGAAAGCCCTGTGACCTACCTGAAAGCCAGAACTGCCCCCAAGGACACACAGCGCATGCCCCTCTATAGGAGCAGGACAAAGATCTTCTAAATTTAGTGTCTATTGTTTATGCAGGGGTCTTAAATGTCCAAGCCCTCAACTTTCCCTAGAGAATTTATACTCCAAAAAATTTTTAATTAAATTCAGATAGTGATGTTTTTAAAAAAAACTCACATCTCTGAAATTAAGTTTAGAAGCAATCATTTTTATTAAGCAATGGTCCTGCAGAAAGGAGCTGG
Source organism: Glis glis (assembly GCA_004027185.1). Taxonomy (NCBI): domain Eukaryota; kingdom Metazoa; phylum Chordata; class Mammalia; order Rodentia; family Gliridae; genus Glis; species Glis glis. The sequence continues at coordinate 61,295 of PVJS01002189.1, forward strand.
AAAGAGCTTTCTCACATCCTCTATAGATATGGGCAGAATTTGATCAGCACCCTCATCTTTCTACTTTCCCTCAGTTAATGGCACTGCCTATGCCAATTGTGGCCAGTGATAAAGTATTATGGGCCTCGGTGTTTTTATGTCATATGTTTTAGTGTATTTATGAAATAATTTGGGGTACTCTACAGAATGCAATAAGAACAAAGAAGTGTTAACACATTAGTGTTGTTCTGAAATAGTTTGGAAGACAAAGCTACACTCATGTGACCTACATCAAACGCTAACAGGGCAATTACAAAGCAACATATCAACAAATACAAAATCACAAAATACAAATCTAGCATCCAAGAACTCAAGGAAGATCTTCAAAGAAGCCTTTGCAAAATGAGATGGGAAAAGTGAGTTCTTCCAGTGTTCAGTGTCAGAGATGAGTCTAGTGAGTGATCAAGGTCAGAAAGACTATGACGCTATCCCTGGAGGAGTATGGACATGTCTGTAAATGAGATTACATGAGAAGAGCGTGTTTCCGTAGACAGCCTGTAAACAAAACGTGAGATTCCTTTCTACCTGAATTGACCAGCTGCTGTTCCATCACTCCACAGCCAAGAACTTCCAGCCATTCTCCATGGAAGTTGATCTCCATTTCGAAGGAAGGATGAGTAAAAGGAAAGTAGCAGTCCACCCATCTTATCTCCAACCCTGCAGAGAGGCCAGAGAAAAACCAAATAGCGTTACAAGGCAGTCTACCCTTTCTTGTGATCAAATTTGCCTTTCCCATAATGACATCAATTACTAAATTCTGAGTAAAATAAACAGCAAACTAACTAATTTGCAGCATGTTAGCATGAGGCAATAAATCTTCTAACTTGTGAAAAACTGGGCATGTCTTTCCCAATATGAAAACCACTTTGTGTAGTTCCAGGGCCCTCTAATATCAAATCAATTGGCTGTCAATTCCTTGCAACCACCTGACAGAGGAAAAAATTTGGCCAAGATCATAAGAAAGTAGGTCAACTGAGAGTGGTGGTGTATTCCTTTAATCCCAGAACTCGGGAGGCTGAGAGAGGAAGATTGCAGGTTCCAGACAAGCCTCAGCAACTTAACAAGACACTCAGCAACTTGGTGAGACCCTGTTTCAAAATAAAAAATAGAATTGGGCTAGCGGTGTAGCTCAGAGGAGGTAGAATGCCTCTGGGTTCAATTTCAATAACTAACACACACACACACACACACACACTTCTCTTAGTTTCTATAAATGAAAATAAACTCATTTTGGAGTTTAAAAACACTTTATTTTTACTATACTGCCCTCCAAATTTCCATATCAATGATAAAAAAAGATTATGAGATATCCTAAACTTAATTACAAGGGCCAAATGATGAGGGGGAAGAGATCAGAGAAGTTAATCAGTTAATAGCTACAGGGAAAGTAAAAAAAAAAAAAAAAGACTGCTTCACATTCCTGAGTGTATGTTGAAACTTTGACTTAAATCCTATCATAGCCAAACACCAGGGCTCCTGGTCCCACTTAACCCTGTTTTAGTGTAAACTTTCTGGACTCTTAACTCCTACCAATCCAGAAGCAACAACTACTTCTCCTTAGGAACTGCCCTCCTATCCCAAGACTTCTACATGGCATAATCCAGTCCCTCTTATCTATAGCTACTGAAACCTCAATATAAACCACTAATGCCCTCCTTCCCCCAATTGCCATTATTTAAAAAATGCCCCTAGTGCTGGTCTGCTGGACTTATCTACAGCTGCTACATATTCCTCCTGCTGGTAGTTTAAGAAACTTATTCCAAGACCTGGTCCTTTTTCTGGCAAGCATCTGCAACACCCCAAGAAACCCTTTTAAGCCAGGCTTGGTGATGCATGCCTAGAATCCCAATACTTGGGAGGTCAGCCTAGACAGGAAGATCACAGGTTCAAGGACAGTCTCAGCAAAGTAGTGAGACCTTCAGCAATCTAGTGAGACCTTGTTTCAAAACCAAAAAAATAAAAATAAAAAGAGTGGGGGTGTGGCTGTGTCTCCTTCCCCCTCATGAGGTCTTTCTCTCCTTTCAGACAACACTATAGCCTTGCTAGAAGACTTGATTTTTAATGGTACCATCCCTATGAATTTAAAATACTGAGCCGGGTGTGGTGGTGCACTCTTGTAATCCCAGTACTTAGGAGGCAGAGACCGGAGGATCCGGGTTCGCAGCCAGCCTCAGCTACTTAGTGAGACCCTCCGCAACTTCGTGAGACCGGGTTTCAAAATAAAGTATAAAAAATAGGGCTGAGGGTGTAACTTGGAGGTAGAACGCCCCTGGGTTCAATCCCCGGTACGGCAAAAAAACAATAATAATAATAATAAAATAAAATAAAATACTGTATGTTCTTGCTCAAGACTATCTGCATTTTAAATCTTGTGGAAACCAGAATGTGAAGTTATTAAAACTAATAACAAAAACTGCTTCCTTCTATTGAGCACTTATGTCTTGACCATTCCACTTCCCAAGACAGAGGGGAAAAAAAACAAACTAGAGAGTTCAAGTGTCTTGCCAAAAGTCACACAGCTAGCACATAACTGTGCCAAATCCTGGACTTCCCAACTCCAAAACCCTGATCTTGACAATAAAAAAAAATTCCACACCCATCAACTGAAAATCAGAAGGGAGCAAAATTATGAAACAAAGGGTCTTTCCTGTGCCCCAAATTCCCAAGGAGAAGGTAGCTTTTCTTACTGTCTTGCCGTAGTTGTGTTTATTGGCCTAGCTATCTGCTCTCTGTGGCAAGTGTTAACTGATTTTTGTCTGCAACAATATTTCCCTTTATTATATATCAGTATAATAAACAAATATTAAACTGCATATGTAGAAAGTATACAACATCATAAATGTTGACAATTGTGGTTGTCACCACAATCAAGACGATGAGCATATCCATCACTCCAAAAGTTTCTTTGTCCCCCTTGGTAATCTTGCCCATCTGCCCACAGTCCTGCCACTTCTCCTACCCCCTCACATCCCCAGGCAACCTCATCTCTTCTGTTGCTATAGCTGAGTTTGTATTCCCTAGAATTTAATAAAAATGGGATCATACAGAATGGACGCCTATCATCTTTCACTCGACATATTTTAAGGTTCATCCATGTTGTTGCACATAGTCACTCTTTTTATTCTGAGTGGATCTCACCAACACTTTTTCTAACTTGAGAAAAAGCCGGCTGTGTTACTGGGCACTAGGGAAATATCCACAAGTCACCTGAGTAGTCTGGAATTTTCTGTGTGAAGCTCACATGTGCAGAGCAGTTGCTTAATTACAACTATACTGAGAAGAAGGTATTTGTACACCTGTGTGCTTGCCCTTCTTTGAGACCTACAGTCCCCTATCAATATTTTTATAAAAAGCACCAGAGACAATCCTGCAAGCAAACAGAAATGTGTGAAGCCTTGGGACCTGAAACTGAAGGCAGAAGGACCTGCAGATAAAACCATTTTGAACACTCTTTTTTGTCAACTCCTGTCAGGTAAGCACAAATTAGTTTATGAAGACAGTTTAGGAAAATAAACTTTTGTCTATGAAGCTTTTATACTTTTTTTTTTTTTGCGGTACTGGGGATTGAACCCAGGGGCATTCTACCTCTGGGCTACACCCCCAGCCCTATTTTATATTCTTTATTTTGAAACAGGGTCTCACTAAGTTGCGGAGGCCTCACTAAGTAGCTGAGGCTGGCCGCGAACCCGGATCCTCCTGGCTCAGCCTCCCAAGTACTGGGATTACAAGTGTGCACCACCATGCCCAGCTGAGGCTTTTATACTTTGCTTGAATTTTACCAAAAACAGCAACTGGGACTCAGGGTTAAGGTAATGTTCTCATCATTATATAATTAAATATCTAAGTTCTCTGCGCATGTTAGTTGAATTCTGCACAAGTTGATTTTCTTGTATGACCTTTTAAAAAAATTATTTTGGCCAGGTGTGGTGGTGCATACCTCAGAGGATATGCATACCAAGAGGATCACAGGTTGGAGAACAGCCTCAGCAAGTAGTGAGACTCTCATCAACCCAGTGAGACCCTGTTTCAAAATAAAAATAAAAAATAGGGCTGGGAGTGTAGCTCAGAGGTAGAATGCCCCTGGGTTCAATCCCCAGTACCACGAAACAAAATTTAAAAATAATAAAAATTCTTTTGGACAGGCTAGATCAAGAGTTTAGTTCATATAGCTTTATGTCTCACACCTGTAACATCTTAGGTTCTCCCTAGTCTGAAAGAAAAAATTTTAAGATACTAATAAGCACTAAAAATAGTCATGTGCTGGTTAAAGTCATTCCACGGTCAATGTTTATAAGCCTGAACTACCTCTCATGGGACACCAGCCCTCCGCAGAGACAGGACCCTGTTTACACACATCCCTCTGCAGTGGAGCTGATAGTGCAGGCCAGCCCAAGGATGGAACTAGAAAGTGACAGGAGGTCTCTCCCTCGCTCCAGGGACCTCCTTTTACTTAATGCCTTTTACTAAAGGGCATCTGCTTTATTGCTTCTATAATTAGAAAAATCATAATTTTGGACTGAAATTTTCTGTAATGTTGAACAAACTCTAAAGATAATATGGCCATATGTTGCACCAACCCTAGCTCTTGAGGGTTAAGACCTTGCCCACTACGGCTCTTGGTTTTTCTCTGCTCAGTCATCCTACAGGTGTCTCTTTTGGTAGCAATGAAATAGCTTCACACTGAAAACTACCCACACCAAAGTAGGAGAAAGCAGGAAGGCTAGCCAGGTTTTCAGGACCCATGAAGATAAATATTAATGACCTGTGGAACAGAACCCCTTGATAGTAATATAAAAATAGAAAGAAAAACACAGATTGGTAAGAGTTGTGTCTGATGAGACTGGGCAGTTTTTATTGCTTTTCACCCTCTCAGATCCTGTGCTAAGGCTCCTTATAAAATCTATATGACCCTGCAAAGAATGTCAAATCCATACACCATTCATTTTTTTGTCCTTAAAGAGGACTTCTTTGGTTATAAGTTATACCTCCTTTACATAAAGAGACAAAGCCAAAATCTGCCAAATCCCATTTTTGAGAAGCCAATGGCTCTATTTCAAACATAAACAGGAATTACTTGAAAGTAAATCATATTCAATAATGTGTAATTTTGGCAAAAATACTATATATTTTTTCTTTTTTTTTTTTGCAGTACTAGGGATTGAACCCAGGGGCATTATACCTCCGAGTTACACTCCCAGTCCTATTTTTTATTCTTTATTTTTGAAACAGGGTCTCACTAAGTTGTGGAGGGCCTCACTAAGTAGCTGAGGCTGGCCTCGAACCTGCGATCCTCCTGTCTCAGCCTCCCAAGTACTGGGATTACAAGCGTGCACCACCACGCCCAGCACAAAAATACTATATTTTTAATATATTCCACCAATTTAAATTTCAATTACACTGACACATGAACAGTGATCTTCTTTTTAGATCACTATAGTGTAACTGTTTATTGAATACTTTAATGTTTGCCCACATATATACTTTCTTCTTGTCTTTGCCCTATGACCTCAAAATTACTGTGTTATTATATCTGGCTGAAAAGCATCTTTTGGTATTGAAAAATATAAAACTAAACTACTAGCTCAAAATTATGGTTTCTTTCACATGCCAAGTACCATGAGTCAGTAAAAATATCCATTAAAACCTATGTATTTTGTGCTACACATTAGGAAGAGGAGAATTTTTAGTAAGCATGTCCAAGTCATATGGATCCATTATGCATTATGCTCATTTCTTACTGGGGTTATAGATAAACATTAAACATATATGTATCATATATCTAATGGAAAATGTTATGGCTTATTTGTCTGTTTGTTTTTGTGGTACTGGGAATTGAACCCAGGAGCATTATATCTCCGAGCTACACCCCCAGCCCTATTTTATTTTTATTCTGAAACAGGGTCTCACTAAGTTGTTGCGAGTCTCACTACTTGCTGAGGCTGTCCTCCAACCTGTGATCCTCTTGCCTCAGCCTCCCAAGTCCTGGGATTATAGACATGTGCCACCATGCCCGGCATGGGTTTTTTTTTTTTTACTTCTATTTTGAGGGGGAGACATAATAATTTACTAAATCACATTTTTTTATAGAGCTGGGGATAGAATCCAGGGGCATTTTATCTTCTAGCTACACCCCCTATTTTATTTGGAAACAGGGTCTCACAAAGTTGCTAAAAGTCTTGCTAAGTTGCCAAAGCTGGCTTTGAACGTGCGATCTACCTTGTCTCAGACTCCTAAGTACTGGGATTACAGGCATGTGCCACCATGCCTGGCTCTAAATCACATTTATAAATGAAGCTCAGAGCTTTTAGTGTGTGTGGTTCTGGGGATTGAATCCAGGAGTGTTCTAACACTGAGCTACACCTACCCTCAGCCCTTTGTATTTATTATTTTGAAACAGGATCTCACTGGTACTGTGCACTGGCCTTGAACCAGCGATCGTCCTGTCTCAGGGTCCCAAGTACTGGGATTACAGGTATGGCCATGTCCAACTTCAGAGCTTTTTAAAATAGTTTCAGAACTCCATAAGATTACAGCAACTGACAAAAAATATATACTTGAAAGGCAGAGATCTTCTTCAGAGATCTGGATGATGATTGCTTTCTTTTCTGAATGAGAATGTTGACTTTGTTCAAAGATGAGGAAGGACCAAATTCTAGAAGAAATCCCTCAAGAATGATCTCCTAAATGGTAAGTGGAAATTCCATCAGGATTGTGGTGTGAGCCACATGAAAGATGTGCAGCAAGAACACTAATACAATTCCTTCTCAACTCAGCAGGACAGTACTTGCCCCTCCCTACCAGAGGGAACAGGGGACAGGAGGAAGGCTGCATTGTACATTACACACTTCTGTGTACCAGTCTCCCAACTTTTACACCCTTGGCAAGACTACGTGGAGACATAATGCAGTGTGTGTGTGTGTGTGTGTGTGTGTGTGTGTGTGTGTGTGTGTATGGTCACTTCCCACCCAACTTGGCTTCCTGTGCAATGCTAGAATACCTGAACAGTCTGTCTGACATACTGTAAATAGCAAATAGAAGCCCTTCCATTCCACCTCCAATCCACCTTCATCTTCTCCTGATGCAAGGCTAAAGACATTCTTTGCTGTTTCTCAGACCCCTCATATTTAGAGAGGGGACTCTGCCTTCAGAACTGCCTTCCACAGGCAGAACAATCTAAATCTTGAAAGGTGGATGGTCCAAACTAGAGCATATACCAGTGATTTTCTATATCCAACCAAGGCTGCACTCCACTGAAGCAAATAATTTTTAAAACTGACTACACAAATATGCAATTAATCACTGCTGTTTGGCATTAATTTTTCAATAGGTTTTTCCCTTAGTTGGCACCAGAGGAAGAATAAAATGCAGCAATTTGAAACCAGGGTTGCTCCTCATGACTTCTGAACAGGATACAGTATGTCTCCAAGGAAGGTAGAAAGAAAAAGGAGGGGGAAAAAAAGGAGAGAAAAAGGCTGGAAAAAAAATTATTGAAAAACTGGCTTTATCTTAGAAACCCACAACCTAACCAGGGCAAGTACCCAGCTGCCAATATCAAAGGCACTTGATAATCCTAACAGTTCTGCTTCTGTTTAGGACCCATAGCCCTTTCAACTTAATATGTGGTAAACAGCATGCAGGCCGTTTTTCTTCCCTGAATTCTTAATATTGCTCTATTCTAAAAGCTTTCTTTACAAAAAAAAAAAAGAATAGGTAGTATATTCACAGGTTTAAAATCAAAACATTTTAACAGGATACATCTCACTAATGTAATAGGGCATCAGTAAAAAGTCTCACCTGCATCCCTGTCCTTTTCTTCATCCACCCTCCTGAACCCTTACAGTAAATGCACAAGGTTTCCTTTTTATTGCCAGATATAAGCAAACTCAAATATCTAAGTCTATTTTCCATTTTATTACATAAAAAAACGGACAACTGTGCACATCATTCCACACCATGCTTCTTCCTCTTAATGATATGTCTGGAGGCCTCTCCATGTGAATGAACTGAGCATTTCCTCATTTGTTTTCTTACTCCTGCAAAATGTTCCACCATGTGGCTATCCCACATTTATATAAGAAGTCCCTGATTGCTGTATACTTGGAGCTTATCCAGTGTTATGTTGTTGGATGTAAAGCTGCAACAAAATACCCAGTTGAGCCAAAGAGTGGATGCTCTTATAATTGTAATACTGCTAAACTGTCCTCTTATTGGCACGATACATTTGTATCATACATTAGCTCAATATTTTTCAGAGGCCAAGGTATAGCCTAATTAGTGAAAAGGTCAAATTAGAACTCAGGTCCCAGATGAAGATCCAGGGCTCTGCTGACAAAAGATCACCAGCCCGACCCCCTTGAGGCAGCTGCCACTTAGCTAATGTGACAGCTGAGTACCCACAGACAAGATTCCCCATTTCCTGCTGCCTTCCTCACCCCTCACAGTTTACTTGCATCTCTTGTCTCTCCCTTAACAAAGGAAAAGAGTGTCACGTGGATCCAGCAGCCACGTGGCCAGCAGTTATGAGGAAGAAGAGGCACATTTAAGGCTTGAAGCATCCATGTGGGAATATGAATACTGATTCCATTTCCAAAGCCCACCTCACAAGCAGCACAAAGTCATCCATGACTTACACTTCATCCCCATCCTGGGCCTTACAAACCTGGCGATGCCACCACTGTAACTCTTCCGGGTGCTGTATATATCCCATATGTCCATACAGCCAGGTACCCTGGAGTCCAGTGCTGCACACTGCTAAGTGGAATGAAATCATTCCCACTACAAAGTCAATGGTAAACCCCACCTTTTCCCTCTCACAAAGGGCAATAAACTCCTCTGGTGTTGGCCCTCCTAAGCACACAGTAGAAGATATTAGTAGTGTTTCAGCAACAATGACTCCCCCTAAGACATATACAGAGTAATAGGGGAAAAATAAAAGGCTAGCAATTTCTTCCACTATTGGTGATGGTGTAACTGATCCCAAAGCTGTAAGTTTAATCTTGGTAGAAAGGCCTGTGGGCTAAAGTGTTTCAGGCTATTTCCCAGGGACCCCTCTATAGAGAAATCCTTTTGGTTAGGGCTTGGATCTGAAGATGGTACTATCATTTCTCCACCTCACAATGAGGTTAGAAATGGAGTAGAACACAATTCATTGGGCCCTCAATCTAAAATCTGGGTATGGGGTCAAAGGCACTAGGACAAGTGGCACTCCCCTGCTACTTATCAAGCAGCAAAGGCGACAGCTAACAGCATCCCAGTTTTTTAGTGAGCCATACCACAAGCCTTTTGGGCCAATCCTCCTCCCCAGTGCATGCTCAAAGGAATTACCTTCAGATCCCTGCAGCTACATAGAGAGGTGTTGCAGGCTCACACTCCAGTCTCCACAAATCCAGTCATAAAGATTTGGATGGGTGGAGCATCCTGGGAGCAAAAAGCCACCACAGATCTAGAATCAAATCCCAACTCTACCACTTTTAGTGGAGTAACCTCAGACAAGGTAATGTCTCACTGCCTCAATTTTGTTTAAGATAAGAATAATACTTACCTAGCAAAATTACTGTGACAATTCAGCATGGGAAAGTATGCAAAAAATGTAGCATATGGGTGTAGTGCCTGACATCTAATAAATACTCAATGGGTAATTTTTAAAATTAAATGATGGAAATTAGACAGTAATCTTAAAAACCCCTAACCTTTTTATAAAATATTAAAACAATAAACATTTCTAAATTGTGTTCCTAAGGTAACTAACATTTGTGGTTTGTTTACTATGTGCTAAGTACTATGCTTAGTATTTCCTATGCCTTTCCTCACTTAATGCTACCACTGATGGAAGGCTGGCATGCTCACTGCATAGTAATTATCCCCATTTTGCAGATGAAGTGTGGATCAGACTGCTTAAGTGTCTAATCCATGTTTCTAGTCAAGTTAGTAAATGCCAAGATCAGAGCCAGGTATGTCTGATGGCAGAGTTCCATGCTGTCCTTCCATGCAGAGTGCAAGACCAGGCTTAGCCAGGACCCTTGCTTTAACACAACAGTAACAGATAAGATGAAAAGAATAAGAAGAAAAAAACATAAAGGCACACTCTAAGTTCAAAGGCAAGAAAAATACCTCCACAGGCACAGAAACAGAACACAAGTGCAGTGCAACAAGAGGATTCAATAGGTTCACTACGCTCTGGGTCCACAAACAGGAAGAGGAACCAGGAGTCTGCACCCCTCAGGATAACATACTGCTGGCCTTGGACCTGAGGGAGGTTGAATTCTTGAAGCCAGAAACTCGGCTGGTATAAGCTCCAGGCTGATATATGAAAGATGACAAAAATTATCACCCCAATGCAGACTGGAGCTGTACCTCTAAAGAGCTGTACCATATGGGTTATATCAGATATATCCCCCATATCAATGCTGGTAGTACATCTAACAGACCGCCATTAAACCTTCTTCTGTATTTCAAGTCCCTTATATAAAATGGCATAGTATTTGCATATAACCTATACACATTCTCCTGCATATTTTAAATCATCTTAATGTTGTTATACTGTGTTGTTTACAGAACAGTAGCAAGAAAAAGTCTGTAAGTGTTCAGTACATACACCTTTTGAAAAATATTTTTAATCCGCAGTTGACTGAATCTGTAAATCAGAAGTCCATGAAATTGGAGGGTCCAAAGTATATGAAACAATGCCACTCAAGGCACTGGACACCAGGTAGCCAAGGACGTTGATCCCTGAGGGGTGAGAACTAAATCACTCCAGGAAGAAAGGAGAATACAAGAAGAGCCCCCAAATCTCCCAAAGTTGATGAGACTGGTCACACTGGCTAGAGTAACAACAGAATAAGGAGAGGAAATGTGTAAACTCTGTCAATCTGCAAAAGATCTCCTTCAGTAGTCAATGCAATACCAACCTGTGCCTGTGTGTGGAAAAAACTACCTGTGGCAAGGAAATAAACTACAGGAAAGGGTCATAGAGCATAGTACAGGCAACTCAACACTGCCTGAATACAGTGCCTGATTTGCTGCTTACCTGTCTAGGAGTACTCTGAGAAAGACCACCCTCTCCTAAAGAGAGAGCACCAGCCAGCCCAAAAGAGCTGATTTAAACATTATTAAAGTAAAATGAGAAACAAGTATTTCTAAATTTGATTCAGTTTTAGGAACAAAGTAGAACTAACAATTATAACAATTATAAACCTAACTGTTGGTCTTAATCATTTTCACTTCATTTACATTAACATAGAGGGGTATGGAACACAGGAGATCCTCATTGCCATACCTCAGGACCTCACTCCTGAGCAGGACATCATTCACAACACAGAACCCTAGAATGCTTTGGTTGAGTGGGACCATGAATAGGTCCCTATGCAGGTTGGGTTGGCAAGCAGGTTATCTGGGGGGGCAAGGGGTCAGCATCTATGGGAGGAAGGTGGTAAGAGCAGGGTGGGCAGAGGGAGAAGTCAGCCAACTGAAATCAGGCCCAACAAAACCTTATCCTTGCCAGAGATCTAGAGTAGACAGCCCATCAGAATTGCCTCTTTTTTTTTTTTTTGTGGTACCGGGGATTGAAAACAGGGGCGTTTTACCTCCAAGCTACACCCCTGGCCCTATTTTTTATAGTTTATTTTGAAACCGGGTCTCACGAAGTTGCAGAGGGCCACACTAAGTAGCTGAGGCTGGCCGCGAACCTGCACCCTCTGGTCTCCACCTCCCAAGTACTGAGATTACAAGCGTGGGCCACCAGGCCCCGCCTCCAGAATTGCCTCTTGAAAGGTCTTTACACTCCTGTCACATTCCGTCTTTGGATGTGGGAAGCCCTGGGATGGGCACATCCTAAGGCAAGGAGGCTCTCAGGAGCTACGTGTGTCCACCAAGAAGTTGACAGCTAGAGGCTTTCTGCACTCCCATCAACCTGGACCCATAGGATGAAGTCCATTTCTTTCTTTTTTTTGGGGGGGGTGCTGGGAATTGAACTCAGGGCCCTTCTACCTCCAGGCTACACCCCTAGCCCTATTTTATTTTTTATTCGGAAACAGGGTCTTGCTAAGTTGCTGAGGGTCTCACTAAATTGCTGAGGCTAGCTTCAAACTTGCAATCCTCCTGTCTCAGCCTCCCAAGTACTGGGATTACAGGTGTGCTCCACCACACCCAGCAGGGAGGTGCATTTCAATGACCACCAAAGGCCTTTTTACTTTTAAAGAGGGAGAGAGATGACGCACCAAGGAGACATATCTAGCTAGCAGCAAAGCAGCACAATCCATCTCTTCTTCAGACGAATCTAAACTGGGCTAGGATGCCAAAGAATTATGAAGGGAAGCTCCAAAGTTTAGCAAAGAGACTATAGCAAAAAAGGGCCACAAACCCTAAAGGGAAATTAGGATTTAGAATTAATAGAAAGATAAATTAAAATGTTAACAATCCTAAATCCCTATCTTAGTTCCTCTGAAGGAAATGATCTGCCAAGCATGACATAAAATAAAGAAAACAATTGAGAAATATGAAAAATTACAAAGAACTACATGAGCATAAATAGTCTAAAGGATTGGTTTATTTCTTTCTAATCCTAAAATGATAACCTCTCTTATAATAGCCTTAGGATGCTGATACAATTGAAATGTTAGCAGAAAATAATAAACCACAGTTGGAGAGGGAAAAAAAACCCTGAAAGCATCTGTAATAACAACAAATTGCCACAAGGAAATAGCATGTTCTAATTTTTAATTTTGTTTTTCAAGAACAAAAGAATCCAATAAAAATAAGTGAAAAGCCTAGACCATAAAAATAAATATAAGAAGAATCACTGAATTTTTCTGAGGTCTGCAATGAAGTTCCCATTCATTACCTAACTAGAAAGAATGAAGTTGAAGTTTTTAAGCAATGTTTGTACCCAAAATGTAAATGGATATGATGTAGTAAACAGAAGCTTTACCCCCAAGCTGCCTACAATGAGCCAGAGAACAGGAGAGAAGGGGAAAAAGTGAAAAGGTGGTACCAAGAGAGAGGCCCAATTTTTGTGTGTTTGATTATTTTAGCATCATAGTCATCACAGAACTCATAGTCTCAGAAGTATTATTAAAATGATTTCTTTCCATGGTTTTTTTTTTTTGGGGTGGTACTGGGGATTGAATCCAGGGGCATTCGACCTCTGAGCTACACACCCAGCCCTAATTTTTATTCTTTATTTTGAAACACAGTCTAAGTTGTGGAGGGCCTCACTAAGTAGCTGAGGCTGGCCACGAGCCTGCAATCCTCCTGTCTCAGCCTCCCAAGTACTGGGATTACAAACATGCACCAACACACACGACTCTTTCCATCTTTTCAAGAGCTAACCTGTCTAACAGAAGCCCAGAAGTTGGACCACATGGCTCTGATACTTATCAGATGTGTGATATTCACATGGTACTTAAATTTTTTGTATCCTGGTTCCCTCACCTGAAAAAGGGAGATTTTTATAATACCTACATCATAGAAGCAGGTCAAAAGAAAAAAATGCTCGTAAAGATGCTCAAAGAGTTTGAAACACTTAACTACTATTTCTATTGTTGTCATCATCATCATCATTATTAATATTATTAATATTATTGTTAATCTAAATGACATTCAGATTCATGGTTCCGAGGTAGGTTTACCAAGAGATTCTTCAGCAGCTTGCACACTATAGCACATGATGTACATACACAAACCTATAAGACTCAATCACTATCCGGAGCATGAAAGGGAGGGAAGGGGGAGGGAATAGGGTGGGATTGAAGGGAGGGCTAAATGTGCAATGTGTGCATGTATGATGTTCATACCCTGACATATATCAAAATGTATAATTACAATGCACCAATAAATGAACATAGAAAGTTAAAAAAAATGTACACATATGCAAAAACAAAAGCAGCAGCACAGCAGATAGGATAAGCCTGACAAATCACCCAGGGACAGGTGCACACATCTCTTCTAACCATGGCTCTCAGCAGTCTGCATGGCAAAAGAGGCACTGGGGCACAGCACAGATGTGTGGGCAATGTGCCTTTCAGCATGTTCAGGGTGTTTGGTTACTGTGTGAATGGAGGTAAAAATAATCATGGCTAGAAAGACAGACACACACACACACACACACACACACACACACACACACACACACACGGGTTTTTTCCACAAACAGACTTTAAACACATGTGAACATCATGTATTTTCAGGTGGATGTTTCACTGTAATTCCATTCCTGAACTATGTTAACTTGATCTTGTAGAGAAAAATAGTGAATCTGAAGATTTATTAAAATAGCAACATTGATGTGAAATGAAATCTGAAACTGAAAAGTCTAGGTCAACACGTTTTTAAAACAATAAAGCAAATATATGCCTGTAAAAGAGAAGCTACAACCTCATTGCTACTCCAAAATTTAAGATTCCTAATTCTTAGCTATGAGCATGGCCACCATATCAAGACAGGCATCACAGTCAGAAAAATCATGAACCACAGAAATGATTTTATAAGGGAATCTGTGACCTGGAAATTTTCAAATATTAAAAATAATAACACAAAGGAAATTCAAGGGCCACATTCAGTGAAGTGTATATCCTCAAGCTACACAGGGTCTAGCACAGTGCTTTCTTTTTAAAATATCCACTGGGGCTCCGTGAGGATGTGAAAGCCACCCTCAACACCAGCGTGACAACTGGGCCATAGTCTGGTATAAAGGAACATCGCAATCCATCAGATGCAACCAAGACAAAGCAACCATAACTGTCACTCTGCACTTCTCCTTCTGCTTAGGCTCACTGTTTTCATTGTCTAACTGTTCATCCCCTCCTTCTTTTTTACATATTTGCAAACTTATTTAAATGCTTTAACTTAGAAGGCACATTTCACATATTATTTCATTTTATTCTCATGTGAAACAGCATTGTTTCAACTTTCAAAAGTTAGAAAAATGAGGGCTAAAATGCTAAATGTTCAATGTTTCAGAATAAGTGGATTAGAGAACTTCATTGTAACATTTCTCATTCCCCTCTACCATTTCTCAATGGGCATTACATTTGCTACCAGTCATTTTTCTTTCCTTCTCTTCTATTTTTTCTTTCCTTCATGCTTATACCATGTTATGCTTGTTTTCTTTTTTTTTTTTTGTGGTACTGGGGATTGAACCCCGAGGAGCTCTACTTCCAAGCCACACCCCCGGCCCTATTGTTATACTTTTTTTTTTTTGAGGTACCAGGTATTGGAACCCAGGGGCGTTCTACCTCTGCACTACACCCCCAGCCCTATTTTTTATACTTTATTTTGAAACCAGCTCTCACGAAGTTGCGGAGGCCTCACTAAGTACCTGAGGCTGGCCGCGAACCCGGATTCTCCGGTGTTAGCCTCCCAAGTACTGGGATTACAAGCGTGCGCCACCACGCCCAGCTGTTATGCTTGTTTTCAATGGCCAGCATTTGTCTCTTACCTATTTTGTTTTCCTTTGTTACTTTCTTCCCCACCTCCCCTGGTTTAGTCCCCAGCCTCTTCATGGCTCATTCCTATTTATCCTCTAGGTTTCAGCTGGGCTGTGTTCCCCCAGGAATCCTCCTAGAGCGCATGCTCAGTCCTGGAGGAGGCACTTCCCCTGTGCACTCCCAGAACACTTAGTGTTTCCTAGGAGAGGACTTAAGACCCATGATTCCTTGGAGACAGAGATTATGTCTAGCTTATTCCATATTGTGATGCATGAAATCCAGTGGAAATACCCTTTCTAAATCTCACAAACATAAAATCATTTGATTATAGAAATGGGTAGGAAAGAATAAATAAGGAGGGCTCTAAACACAATATTCTCCATAGTTTGAAAAGGGAAAATTTCAGACGACCCTGACTCTTTCTATAAAGCTATTAGAGACAAAACACTATCTCGTTAAAAATACTAAAATCCATTTTATGCTGCCCTGCTCTATAACAGTGTGAACAACAGAATTCATCTCCCTCTATTTCAGAGCTAAATAGATTATATTGCTGCTAAAAATATCACAATTCCTTTCTTTTATCATGAAAGTAGAGAGAAGCTGGCTTATACAATAGGATTGTCACATCAGCAATCTCTATCTGAAATCTGCTTCACTATTGCATATACCATATCTAGAGACAGAAATGGAAAATAGCAACCACCCATGCACCCATTTATTCAGTTTATCAAATCATAACATTTTGTCATATCTAACATATCTTCTTTAAAAAAAACATTACAAACAAAACTGAAGCCTGGTTTCTATTCCCTCCCTATTACTTTTCCCCAACTCCTAGATATAATCTTGAAGTTGATATGGTCTCTTTAAAAATGTATGTATAAGCCAGGCATGGTGGTGCATGCCTATAATACCAGTAGCCAGTACTTGGGGGGCTGAGACAGGAGGATTGCAGGTTCATAGCCAGCCTCAGCAACTTACAGTGAGGCTCTCCACAACTTAGAAACCCTGTTTCACAATAAAAAATAAAATAGGGCTGGGGGTGTAGCTCAGAAGTAGAATGCTCCTGGGTTCAAGCCCCAGTACCACACACAAAAAAGGAAAAAAGTATGTATGTAAAGAATGCATAGGATTATTTATTGTTTTCTTAAATATTATATGAACTATAAATGTGACAATATGACAATCAACTTATTCTAACAAACCTTGCTACAACAGAGCAGCAGGGTCTTCATGAATTACAATGAGATCTTTTAGTTGAGCAAAGGCGGCGACCTAACTGAGGGAGACGGGAGGGAGGGAGGGAGGAAGAGGAAAATACACTAATACACATGATGTGTATAAACAAACTTATCAGAGTCAATCACTATGCTGAGCATGGAAAGGAGGGAAGGGGGAGGGAATGGGGTGGGATTTGAGGGAGGGCTAAATGAGCAATGTGTGCATGCGTGCTTCTGATACCCTGACACTTACCAAAATGTATAACTACAATGCACCAATAAATGTAATAAAAAAACTGGTAAAAAAAATAAAAAATAAAAACATAGTTGAGTTCACATGTAAGGAGCTGTTGCAACCATAGCCAAGTTGTGCCAGGGAAATGGGGTAGGTTGTGGAAAGGCTAAAAAAAAGTGCCTGGAGACAATGTGCAAGGTACATGATTCATTGGGGAAAGACTACAAGGGATCAGTGATGGCGCCCAAAAGAGTTTAGTGGTGGCAGCTGAACAGAAGTACCTCCATCCCACAAGGTGCTTTGCCACGCATTTCCTGCTATACCACATGGCACTTTATCCAGTGGTAGCTGGCTGGACAAGTGACAGGTATCCTTTCCACAGTGCCCTCGATTCCCTGACCACTGCCACTGAGGAAGGGATTTTATATGTCAGACTGGTGAAGCAGTAACATCATCAGCATCAGCTTGCTCAGTCTGCTTGTATGACCGGCATCCCAAGGAGCAGCTATACTGGTGTACATGCAAGAAAGTATCTTTCCACAAATAACACTAGGTTGCCCTAATTCCCATTGTGCGTAGGAGAAAGCCAGTGTCTTTCAAGCTAATGTGTATCTGGACATTCTGGCCCAGGCAGGCTCTCATTGTTCCCTTAACTTGGCTAGATTCAGGTAAACAGAAATAGGGCATCGGGGACATGGTAATTTTCTGCCCTCCCTGTTCTTTATGGATAATACAATATAGGAAATCTGGAGGTATGAAAAAAATGGAGGTGAAGCAAGAGCAGGGGGTACTGGTGACTACCACTCCTACATAAGGCCAGGATTTATATTATGCCTTTTTCCTCTATTTCCTTGCCAATGCTCATAAATGTCAGGGTTTTCTTTTTCAATGATTTCACATTGTGAAGAATTATAAAGGATATCTCACAGTGGTTTGCATTGGCTCTCCCTTGGTTCCTAAGTATTTTTCATCTATTTATTGGTCATTCTAGATATCATGTGTTACCATACTGAACATTTCACCATTATTTTGCTTACTTATTTGGACTTGTTACATATGCTGAATGCTTATTTAATAGACCACTACACTGCTTTTAGAATGACTAGAAGTGAAATTACTAACCACGGGAGGTATTGCTGAAGATGCACAGCAACTGGAATTTTCATACACTATAGTTGGGAATGTAAAATGCTTCAGGAAACAGTTCAGTACTTTCTTGAAAAACTAAACATAAACCTATCTAGCCAGATAACTTATAGCGATTTACCCATGAGAAATAAAAGCATAAGTCCAAGAAAAGATTCATACATGAATGTTCAAAGAAGCTTTACTTGTAGTAGTCAAAAACAACCTAAATGTCTATCAATGGGTGAATGGATAAACCGTGGGATGCAATACTGCTTAACAATAAAAAGGAATAAACTACGGACATACATCACAACATGGATGAATCTCACAATGATTATAAGTAAAACTGTGCAGACAAAAGAGTGTACAATATAAGATTCCACTCACATCAACTAGAAAATGCAAGCTGATAGCGACAAAAAGCGTATCACTTGTAGGCTCAGTGAGATGTAAGGAAGGCAGGGGTAATGGATATGTTCATTATTCTGATTCTAGTGGTAATTCCAAAGGTATATACATTATGTCAAAACAGTGTAGAAATATGTTAAGTTAAACACTGATTTATCAATTTATACACGTTAAACATGTATAGTTAATATTTTGTGTCAATTATACCTCTATAAAGCTGGGTTTGTTGTTTTGTTTTGCGGTGCTGAGGATGGAACCCAGGGCCTTGTGTGTACTAGGCAAACACTTTACCACTGAACTACATACACAGCTCCCAAGCATTTCTTAAATGTAGGTCAAAATTGTGGAATTCCCTTAACGTTCTCCATATCTTTCTAAAAACAAACAAAATATTATCTGAAGTTAAGCTGGAAATAGTTGGAGGGGAAGGAGACATCACCAACAAAAAATTTTCTTGGAGGAATAACTGAAGGCAAGTGACTGAAGTGAGAGACCAGATCTCAGCAATAACGATCCTCCTATAGGAAAGTCATTGAGAAATTGGTAATTACTCATTGTTAATATTTTTACTGTTGATAATAGTGATCAGCATGCCAATATATAAAACTTTCCACTGCACTCATTCACATGGAGAAGAATCTTGCCCCAGTAATGATAATAGAGTAATACAATAACACTCATTAGGCAAGTACACTCTCTTGCCACTGATGACACTGATCCTAACTCATAATCATCCTTATCAAAGACCACATCATTTTTCTTCTCTAGTGAATTCATTTGGATATCCTCCTGCTCCCCAAATGGAACTAACCAAGAAATCATGGGTTCTATCCCACTACAATCAGAACAATCAAGCAGCAATGTAGATCAAAAAATCTAGATTCAATCTCAGTGACTTGGAAGATGGTAACTGTTGGACATCTAAACCTCCAACAACAAAGGTATTTGATACCTACCATCTCCAAAAAGATGTGTCACAAGCCTGGTAAGTGTTTGCTTAAGGTCAAACTCGATGAGCTTCGTGGCCTCCATGGTGTGTGTCTCTTGTTTATGGGCAGAGCGAGAACTCTGTTCAAAGAGCTGTAGACAGTCTCCATCCTTTATACCAGCAAATAACTGTAAACCAAGAGGAATAAAATAAATACATAAAATCATACCCTGGTCAATCTAAAACAACATGGAAATTCTGCACAAAACAGATTTTAATCTAAGTTATAATGTGACAATAAACATTACATCTTATACTCAATAAACATATTGAAATTAACATTTGCCTAGAAGCAACTCTGAGCAAAACTCTATGCTAAAGGGTACAGAGAGCCCCCAGGGAATTAAGACACTGTTGTGATCTTTGCTGAGATGTCTCTGTGTTACCTCTGCATGATGTTACAGTCATTTTCTAACAAGACATTATCCTCAATTCTAGCGGAAACACCAGTGAATCAAGTTTTCATGCTCAAAAATGATATCCCTGACCATAGCACAGTGGCCTTACAGTGTGACTTGAGACTAGGAAAGAAAGTGTCATCTAAAAATCAAATCCTATGAAATCCATGAAGGCAGGAAGCATGCTGGAATTTGCTAGCCCTCTACTTCCAAAGCCCAAGACAGAACTGACATGTATTTCTGCCACTTACTACCCATGTAAACTTAGGCAAGTAATAATGGTAGACAAGCCTCAGGTAAGGACTGCTATAATGAGACAATACTAAATTAACTCACTTGTGATAAACAAAATAATACATGAAAAGTAGAGTGCTTGGCATACTACAATGACTAAATAAAGTTTCTTCATTATCATCTTTATAGTCATTATTAATCTCAGATATTATTTATAGGCTACTCTACCAATAAAATAAAGCATCCACATCCTTGGCAACTCGCAGATCGCTTTATCTACTAGCAGACTTGGTCAAGAAAGAGAATTGAGCAAATGAATCTATCATTTTTTCAACCTTAAGTCCCATGAAGTAAAAAAAATGTTATTAAAGTTTTATTTAAAAAATTAATCAGCTGAGCATGGTGGCGCAGGTCTGTTATCCTAGCGCTTGGGAGGCAGATATACAGGAGGATGGCAGGTTAGACACCATCACTTAGTAACTTAGCAAGACCATTTTCAAAATGAAAAATAAAATAGAGCTGAGGGTGTAGTTCAGAGACAGAATGCCCCTGGTTTCAATCCCCAATACCACACACAAACTCACATTCACACACACACAATTAATCAACTGACATTTCTGGCGTTTCTAATAATATTGAGTTGGAAGATTAGAATCAAACCTCCTAATAAATGCTACTAAAATGCAAAAATAGTTAAGAGCACCGATGAAGTAACAAAATAAGCTATGCATGGTGGCACAAGTCTGTAATAACAGTACCTGGCAATCACAGGATTGAGGCCAGCGTCAGCAACTCAGCAAGACTCAGCAATTTAGTGAGCCTCTGTTTCCAAATATATAAAATAGAGCTGAAGGTATAGCTCAGAGATAGAATGTCCCTGGGTTCAATCCCCAGCACCAAACATGCATGCATGCGCGCACACACACAGTAACAAAACAGAAAGGAATTACTAAACAAAACTCTATAAGAAAGCATGAAGCCAGAAAAAAAAAAAAAGCCAGCACAAAGTCCCTGGTAATATCTGCCTACCAACAAATCAACTCAAAAACTGAACATTGGTTGTGACAACATAGGACAGCAAGTGAGACAAAAGTGAAATCCAGTATCTGATCAAGATGGTCTAACAAACAGCCCTAAAGGACTCATCCTTATGATAAGGATGAACACAAACATGAACGTGTCCTCATGTAGACCTGCAGTCAGATGTCACGCTTCCTGGGCAGAGAAGAGAGAGCCTCCGGCTGTGAAAATGCACTCAGGCAATCCCAGACTGATAGTTCACCTAAATGTCCAGCAAAATCAAACAAGTCTTTGCAGAAATGATCCTACCACCTTAGCCTCCAATTATTCTTATGAGAGCTGAAAACAATGAGAGCTGCCAAGATCTGTCTTCCCATATGTCCTTTGACAATAATTTAGAGGAACAGAAGAACAAATAAAACTATTAAATACCATGCCCTCAGCATAACTTGAAAAACAGAACGATGACACATCAAAATAACTGTATGTAAAAAGATAGGCAGGCAAGAGAGGCCCACACTATTATTCCCATCCCACTGTAAGCCTTTGGAGTAAGCAAGGGCAAGCCCAGAAAAGCTGAAGGAAAGAGAGAAGAGGGAAAGGAGTGAGGTGCTAAAGTTGATTAAAAACCACCACCAGTTCTTAGAGCAGGTCAACTTAAGTGTGAAAATCCAAAAAAGTGTCCCAGGAGACATGTACAGGGCAAACAGAAAAGAAATGTAAGAGTATACTAATTGAAAGCGACAATCATAAAAGGCTTGATTGCAATGGAAGAGAAAGGAATGGAAGAAAGTGGAAGCCAACCTTTGAAATCATGTAGTAAGAGGTAAAAGTTGGAAAGGGAAATCTTCAAGGTTACACAAGATAAAACACCTAAGAAAATGAGAAGACTTATAAAACCCTCCCAACCCATACCCCACCTAAAATACACACATATAAATCCACAAGAACCTGTGCTTTGCTGCACTAACAGAAGAGGGCACCAGAGAACTAAGAAATCTACACAACTAAAAAAAAAACACAGAAATTTGGTAAAACTATGGAGAATTAGCACAAATTCATACCGTTCATCTGATGAAAATCCACCCTTCTTTCCTTCAAAAGAAAATCAAGAAACAAAAGCAGATGAAAAATAATATTGAAAACTAAATTGAACATGTTCAAACAAGCTTGCAGAGATATAAATGATTGCTTGAGTCAGAAACTCAAAAATTAAGAACAAATATGGGTGAAAAAAGAAAAGAGAATTTTTCTGTATGTGTGGAGCTGGGATTGAAACCAGGGGCATTTTACCGCTGAGGTACACCCCCAGCCCTATTTTATGTTTTATTTTGAAACAGGGTCTCACTGAGTTGCTGAGAGCCTCACTAAGTTGCCAACGCTGGCTTCAAACCTGCGGTCCTCCTGTCTCAGCCTCCCAAGGACTGGGATTACAGGCGTGTGCCACCACACCACCGCTGCCAGCTATGAAAAGAGAGTTGATTGAATGAAGAAGAAATAAAATTGTCAAAACTAAAGTCTTAATTACAAAGTATGCAGAGATACTAGACTCAAAGATTTGATAAGGGGCATTGAAAAAAAGCAGGGAAACAATAGAGAAAAGGACAATGTGATTTTAAAAAAGAAAAAGAGACAAAGAAGCAGTGACAAAAAAGGAAGACAGGCAAAGAAGGAATAACATTTAAATAATTGGAGTCCCCAAAAGAGAAAAACAAAACAATAAAATACAACTAATGGGCACCAAATAAAATGGGTACCTGAGAAAATGAAGGAGGAAGGACAAAATACAAGACATAGTCTAGTAAACCTATTAGACTTCAAAGATGACAGAAAAAAAAAATATCTTATTGGCCTCCAGGCAAAAAAAGATAAAATAATTAAGAAGAAGAAGCAATCACTCACACTGGCAAGAGGCTCTTCAAAATAACATGAAACAAGACAACAATGGAGCCACACATTCAATATTTAAATGTGTGGAGCAAGAATTCAATTTTTAAATATATGGAGAAATATCCATCAATGTTGTCCTTTAAGTATCAAGTCCACAGAAAAAGTCTTAAACACACATGAGCACAGGGAATGTCACCTTATTAATGAGCCCCTGAAAAGTTATTTGTTAAGGAACACCTTAATCCAAGCAACAAATAACGGGAAAAATCTCAGCAAAAAAACTTAATGTAGAGCACATGAATACAACAAAATTGTAGATTTGACTAAAATGAAGCTGGGAATTAAGTTGACTAATATACAGTTGTTATATGTTCTGACAAAGTAAAAATAACGTCTAAAAATCAAAGTGGAATACAGTTTCATTGATTATTGTAGAGGCAATAGTTAAAGAATATCTTTAAGACAAATTAGATAGTAAAAGTTAAATAGGAAAACACTGGGATGAGGACATTTAAGAGATGCAAGTATTAAAGCAACCACTAAACCAAAAATATAACCCTTGTAAATAGCAACAAGAATTTAATTCAAGAGCAAAACAGCCCACATCTTATTGAAAAAGAAGAACAATTAATATAATACATAGCTACAAAATATTATGACAGAGTTGAAATCAAACTTAATAGCCATATAATAAAGATGAATATACTTAATTAATCTCTTAGATGGAAAAAAAGAACGATTAAATTTGGTCACAAAGTATGACCTAACTACACGTTATGTCCACGAGATAGACCTAAAACAATGCTAAAAACAAAGGAGTGGTCAGAGTGGAACAGGCAAATGGAAACAGTAAAATAGCAAGCACAGCAATCCTGAAATCAAGGAAAACAAGCACACGCACACACACACACACACACACACACACACACACACACACACACTAACCAACCACCACAAAATAAAACACAAACCTTCCACCTGAAATTAAAAAAAAAAAGAAAAAGATATTTCAGGCAATATACACTACAAAGAGATATATCCCTAATGTGTAGGAGACTTTTAAAAGATGACAAAGAGCCAAAAACTTAATGAGGAAATGGAAAAAAATACAAGAACAAGCAATTCATACACATACATACACACACACACACATGAAAATGACTCTTAAATACACAAAAAGACATTCAGAGTTCGAGACATGCAAACTAAAAAAAAAAAAACACTGACACACATTATTTCTAACCTATCACCTTGGCAAAAATTAAGATGCTAGACAACATATTCTCTTGATGAGACTTGAGAAAACATACTTTTATAGATTGTTAGTGGAATGGAAATGGGTAGAACCCTTTGGAAGATGAATTTGACACTATCCTACAAAACACCTGTGTTCATCCCCTACCCAGTCCTCCTCTTTCCAGCTATTTATCCTAAGGATATACATCCTAAGGTAATACACTTGCACATGGTTTTTGCAGTATATTTTGAACCTGAAAAGTATTACAAATGAAGTCTCACATTGAAGAGATATAGAATAAAGTATGATCTATCTATATAAAAGAGCACTGTAGATGTAATAAAGAATGAGGAAGATCTCTATGAGCTCATATGCAATGAACTCCAAGAAATACTAGTAAGTAAAAAAAAAGTACAAAATAGCATATAAGGGTAAACACTAAAATACACAACAAAAAAATGAAGAAATTAAAAATTAAAGAAATGAGTCACCTACAGGGAAGTGGGTAGAAACTGGGTGAAAAATGAGTGAATAGGAATGGAGAATAAAGAATAGCAGGGTCGGGAGAGTCAAAATTCTACACATAAACCTATTTGTACAGCCCTGACTTTTAGAATGTTAATATTCTATCCACTCAAAACATTAAAAATAAAATCCACCCGAGCTGGGGAGAACCCAAAATGAAATACAACTAGTAACACGAGACAGAACATTAATCTAAATAAATGACACTTTGACCATAGTGAAGAATTGGCCAAAGTAAATTTGAAAAACAGTATTTTTAAATAACTCATTAGTGAAATAACCGATTCCAAGACTGGGGCAGAGAAAGTAAAAAATGAATCTGGAATATCCAGCCAGGCACATGTCAGAGGACACATGCGAATATTGAAGGGCTCCCAATGGCCAAATCTGAGTCATCAAGCAACACAGTAAGGTTGGCATTAGATTATAGTCCATATAAATAAATATTCAAACACAATAATTGAATAAACATGGGGGGAATAAAGGTCTTCCTTATAGTAAAACTCTAATTAATGTTAGGAAGAAATAATAAGCCGGGTGTGGTGGCACATGCTTATAATCCCAGTACTTGGGAGGCCGAGACAGGAGGATCGCAGGTTCACTGCCAGCCTCAGTTACTACTTAGTGATGCCCTCTGCAACTTAGTGAGACCCTGTTTCAAAATAAAGAATAAAAAATAGGGCTGAGAGTATAGCTGGGAGGTAGAATGCCCCTGGGTTCAATAATAATAATAATAATAATGAAAATAACCATTTGGCAAATACCACAGTAATTTTAGACAATAATTTTCAAAGGATTCTAAAGTTAATAGAGAAAAATATGATGAGAAACAGAATATTTACACAGTATCAGAGTAGCTTCCCACAAGAAACTTATTACTTACAAAGGGAAAACTAATAACTTTATGGCGGAGAAACCTAATAGATGCTAGGTTTGATTATCAAGTAAATTTAATATAACCAAAAACAACAAATATCAATACACGTGCCTGATATTATGTACAAATGATGGAATAGCATAACTCTCATATTATTACCAAAAATGTATAATCTGAATCTTATTAGCATAACTCATAATATTATTACCAAAAATGTATAATCTAAATCTGATAATGTGAAATTGAGAGACATCCTATAAGATATCTGGCCAGTATTCTTTTTTTTTTTTTTCTTTTTTTTTGCGGTACCGGGGATTGAACGCAGGGGCGTTCTACCTCCGCGCTACGCCCCCAGCCCTATTTTTTATACTTTATTTTGAAA